>PISX010006535.1:0-96652 GCA_004024625.1 Mellivora capensis | reverse complement strand
ATGCCTCCATCAGAAAGGATGAATACCAGACTTTTGTAGCAACATGGACGGGACTGGAAGAGATTATGCTGAGTGAAATAAGTCAAGCAGAGAGAGTCAATTATCATATGGTTTCACTTATTTGTGGAGCATAACAAATAACACGGAGGACATGGGGAGATGGAGAGGAGAAGGGAGTGGAGGGAAATTGAGGGGGAGATGAACCATGAGAGACTATGGACTCTGAAAAACAACCTGAGGGTTTTCAAGGGGCGGGGGGTGGGAGGTTGGGGGAGCCAGGTGGTGGGTATTGTGGAGGGCACGCATTGCATGGAGCACTGGGTGTGGTGTAAAACTATGAACTCTGTTACGCTGAAAAGAAATTAAAAAAAAATATTTAAAAAAAAAAAGGAAGGAGACTCCTGGAACTGATCTGCTTACCGGACAGTCTGGCTGAGTTGAATTCAGTCTCAATATCAGTCTTATATTTTGTTCCTATGTGATCAGAAAGCGTTACAAATTCTCCCCGTATAGCCTCCAGACTGTTCAATTCATAGACATAGCCTTTAGAAATCTTTTCAATACAGACTTTTTTTTATGCAGATAATTTTTTAGTTGTTAATGCAAGGAAGAAAGTAGAGCGATAATTACTTGGCAGACACAAAATCATATTTTTCTAGGTGAAAAATGGAGATACCACAGATCTGGGGTTTTCAAACAATTGTGTCAATGTTACAGCTTTGAGAGTCAATTTCACAAACAGAATGAGTATCATGACAGCTTCCCTTGCTATAGAGTAATTGAATGACAGGTTCATGATTTTATCTGAAATGTAATAACAGAACACCCTATTTAATCCTTATACTTGCTTCACAAATTTAAGGCCAGGCTAGTTTTTTAACACATTACTGAACGTTTCTTTTTCCAGAAGCAAAAAGCCATTCAATTATCTAACAAGAATTTATACGAATTATTACTCTTCCATGCACAATTGGGACTTTACAAAGTGATTAAGATAAAATATTACTTAAAAGTGGACAAATAATTTTGGACTTGGGTAAGATATTCAGAGGGGGAAAAATGGAGAAAAAGAGTATAGTGATCTAGAAGCAAAGCAGGGAACCGAGGAGAGGACAGGTGTCCGTGCCACAGAGGAGCATGGCTATTTCAAGTGCAGTGGGGCCCATGGAGGGTGAATGACAAAGGGAACCCAGTGTGCCATTAGCCACATGTGGGGCGATATCAGGAGGAGCTGACAAGGGTTGTGGGATCTATTTGATCATGCCCAAGCAGAGAAAAGTTGTGAAAACATTGGTGAAGAGAAGGAAAGATGACTCACAATGGTAACAGATACAGGGGATGTGGTCAAGAAATAAATATTCATACTGAAAAAAGCTATAAATCATGTTTTCTTATAGATTAATGAATTTGGCTCTGACTTACCTTCCCTTGGCTGTTGCTTTCAAAAGCTTTTGTATCTTGCGTCTCTCCTAGCTACTGAATTATCGCAGTTGTCCTAAGTGTTCTCGAATTTCTCCACGCTTAGAATATTGCCACCTCATCCCTCAAGTTTAAACATATTTGAAAGTAAAGAAAATGGGTCATAGCTAATTCTGGAGACAGAAGCAAATTAATAGACAGTAGAGCTACAAAGAACGTCTAAGTGGAGGTGGAAAAGTCGGCCAAGGTTGATTGTCCTGGATGCCCAGTTCATCTGCTGGAAGTGAGAATGTGGTGATGGTGTCCACGATTAGAAGCGAGTTCAGAAGAGTCGGGAGAGGGGCGCCTGGGGGCTCAGGGGGTGAAGCCTCTGCCTTCAGCTCGGGTCGTGATCCCGGGGTCCTGGGATCCAGCCCCACATCGGGCTCTCTGCTCAGCAGGGAGCCTCCTTCCCCCTCTCCCTCTGCCTGCCTCTCTGCCTACTTGTGATCTCTCTCTCTCTCAAATAAATAAAATCTTAAAAAAAAAAAAAAAAAGATTTGGGAGAGATCTTGGAGTATTTTCAGAGAGGTGAAACAAACAAGAGAAAAACATAGAAACTAGTGGAGGTAATTAAGTTTCTAGTTCTTCTTTCCAGCAGGCTTGGGGAAAAAAATGGAACAAGCAATAGAAACTACCATTGAATGAACTGACAAAGCTATTTTTTAGGAAAAACCCACTACTAGTAAAACATAATTTCCTGGGCCGTCTGGGTGGCTCAGTGGGTTAAAGCCTCTGCCTTCGGCTCAGGTCATGATCTCAGGGTCCTGGGATCGAGCCCCACATCGGGCTCTCTGCTCAGCAGGGAGCCTGCTTCCTCCTCTCTCTCTGCCTGTTTGTGATCTCGGTCTGTCAAATAAATAAATAAAATAAAAAAAAAAAACAAAAAATTAAAAAAAAAACACAACTTCCAACACAGGGGAAGAAAAAAGAGTTGATAGTTTTGTCCATTGGACATAATTAATTATTATGTTTAAAATTAAGGAATACTCAACTTGGTAAGAATATATGTTTTTCTTTTTAATTTGTAAGTCACCCAACTACTTCCAGAGGGGACAATAAAGCACAGAAGTTGAATTCTTTAGCTTTAGTTTAGAAATGATTTTTTTAATGTTGCAATAGAAACAAAAGTTCATTTACAAAGTGTTTAAAAACAGATAATTTATCTATCAATTTTAAAAATATATTTTTGTTTTGAAACTAAATAAAAGGACAATGTGAGGAAATTCAGTAGCTAAGTAGATAAGCATTTCATGACTCATCATCAATATTGCAGCTGTTGTTACTGGAGTGACTGCAGACATAAACAGCATTTATTAAGCTGGTTTGTCTGAAGTTTGCATAGTGATTTGTTCCATCTAATAATTAACTCTAACGAACAGAACACGGAAGGAAGCTCTCATTCCCACAGCCTCACAGGAGTTTGAGACTCACACCAACAACTTATTTAAATTATTCTTTGGGGCATGATTAGTCATTTCTCATTTGCTTCATTTGTTTCTTCCTTTCATTTCTGATATACTACATTAATTCCAAATTCTGAATTATTTTGAAGTATGCACTGAACTGCCATATTCTAATTTATTCTTACATGGAATATTGCATTTTATTTTATGGAGATCATTGATCCTTACCTTTTAGTCATTTTTCAGACTTTTTTCTTGAGTCATCAATGACATTTAACAAAAGCAATATTGTGTCTACAACTTGTGATTAAAAAATACTTGTGTATCTCCCAATTCTAATTGAAGAGTATCTTAAATGTCTACAATTAAATGGTAAGTTCCTATATAATGTTGATGGGCAGCCCCACAATTTAAGCTCAGGGGGAAATTGCATTTTCTTCAGTTGTTGGATGAGTTAAAAAAATTTTATTTTATATGATCTTATTTTATTTAAGAGGTATATACATTTATTATGAAAAATTGAGAGTACAAGAGTAGGAAAAAAAAGAAGGAGTCCATCACTAGTCCCTAATCTATTGATAACCTTGCAGCATTTGGGGATATTTCTTACCTTTTCTTAATCCTAGAAATACCTAAGTTAATATTGTTTTATAGTTATATTCTATAGTTGTCTTCTTTTATGTGTTATAATCACATTTTCTATACATTTATAAATATAAAATAATCTTACTCTTGAATTCTTAGTTTTGATTAGTCTCTCAACTCTGTGGGTCATATCATCAAACAGTTTTATGTGTTTTTTTTAAATTCTGACATTTTTTTCCATGAGCATTTGTATATAAGAGCATGCCTTTACTTTTACAAGTGAAAAATGACCTTAGCTAGTTTTAAAATTCTTTCAGAAGATCTGTTCCCCTAAAAACATACATGTAATACTACTGTCTTAATCTGTGTTTAGTATCACAGAGGACAGCAGTACTAAATGCATCTTTTCTCTCCCAAAATGTCAGGTTTGAGATTAACACCGGAGACTATATATTTTCCTTCAAACTATCTTTAGGTGCAAATCTCACTAGTGATTTTAAATCCATGCTGAAATTGTATTGTAAAGAACTCTGTTGGTTTGGCTACTGAGGGCTCCGTATCAACACAGTAAAATAAATAAATAAATAAATATATATGTGTGTGTGTATTTATAATAATGTATTGATCTACTTTCTTCTGTAAATTTTTCTTTGGTTCCCTCTCTTTGCTGTCCATTATAGCTATCCTGTTCTTTCCTTCTTATTTCTTGTAATTACAACTCTATGTCTTTTCAAGTTTTCCATCTAGTCACAGATTTCATTGACTTTCTCTGATGGGGTGGCAAAGGGTGTCCAATTTCCAGACATCCCATTCTAGTACCTGCTTGACTTGATACACCTGCTTCTCTTCCCCCAGGACGACTCCTACCATCCTGTGGTCATTGTTTCCATCCTAATCCTTACAGAAACATCTTCTCCAACCTTGAATGGGTCTCTGTGGCTATGGAATGATATTCAGGCAAATATGTTTTCTTTTGGTTTGATTCCTTCAATGATGTGATGAAGGAATTAAATAATATTTATTTTACTGGCTTTTCACAGCCCTCCAAGGAGGTACTTGATTAATTCAGCCACAGGTGACTTGACGAGTTTGAAAACTAGTCTCAGCTCCAGGGCTTCTGATACACACCTCTGTTTTTCTCCATTATATTAGACTTTGTCTGTTATACTAGTCTGCCTTGTAACTTTGTGAAGGGGGGCTATCCATCTGAGCTGCTGACATTCTTCACATTATTTGTAATCTCAGTGCCTGGCATTTAGCTAGAAGCTAATAAAGAATGGTGAATAAGTCTTCTGCTTTGCAAATGTTGCAGAATGTTTCTTTCTGGAACAGTTATATTTAAACTGGGAGGCAATAGTACCGGTTAAGAACATGGGCTTGAGGGCTGCCTGGGTGGCTCAGTAGGTTAAGCATCTGCTTGCCTTCGGCTCATGTCAGGATCCTGGTGTCCTGGGATCAAACCCTACATAGGGCTCCCTGCTCAGTTGGAGGCTCTGCTTCTCCCTCTCCCTCTGCTGCTCCCCTGCTTGTGCTCTCTCACTCTTTCTCTCTAATAAATAAATAAAATCTAAAACAGAAGCAAAAAAACAAACAAACATGGACTTGAGGTAAAAATGTCTAGAGGCAAATTTTGCTTGCGGTGAGACCTTTTTCAAGTAAATGGACACTTTATCTCATAGTTTTTTCACCAGTCAAGTGGAGGATTCTCTTCGGTTCTTCTTCACAGGCTTGTTGAGAAGATTGAATACATGATTATTTTTAAACATGTAAAATAGTGATTGGCATCCTGTACGTGTTATTCAATTGTTTGACATTGTTTATTATTATAATTTTGTCCCTCTTTCATAACCATTTTGTCCCTCTTTCATAACCAAACCCTTGTCTTTCAGAGTGAGCCCTGAGATGTTAATCTTCCCCACAATTAGCCTTCTTCTGTGTCCCTGCATACAAACGGTCCCTCCAATACGTAGGGTGAGGAAGGACTTTAGTGTATGTTAAAAAACAAAACAAAACAAAACAGCTGTCAAATGAACTCGGGTTGGGAGGGAGCCGTACACATGAATTAGTGAGTACCAGATAAAATTCTTATTTTCCCACACAATATTTGGTTATTAACTTGTTCCATGTCAGTCCCTAATCCCCAGCAGCTTGCCAAAGTCCATGAGCCACAGGCATAAATTAAGATTGGGAGCGTTCTAAATGTGGTAAACTGGCCATGGAAGACCAGAAGCTTGCTTTCTCTCCCTCCTGATTGTCGAATGCTTTTGATATTTAATTTTCTCAAATCTTTAAAATTATATACATTCTAGATTCTCGATACCTATTCAAAAAGGAAGTAACATTGATGACATTGACTTTAAAAATGTACAAAACCCTTAATTTATTAACTATAGTGGTATTTTGAACGGTAGATGTCACGTATAATTGCTATATTAGAAATCTGACTGAGCCATAAATGCCAATTTTAGGATGAAATTTATTTTTAAAAATTATATATATTCAACTAACATATATCAATTAAAATAATCTTACTTGATCAATGTATAGCACAGGCAAATCAATAAATACATAAACAGATGATAAACCCTCATAATGTGTTTCTCTTATTTTTTCCCTTATTTTTATTCAAGGAAAATCCCTTTTTAAATGATTGTTCTTTAAGCCAGATGTGTTAGTCAACCTCAAAGCAATAGGGTTTATTTGAATATTTATTGTCCCTTTCAACCATATTACACTTGTAAGATTCATGAAATTTACAACCTATGCAGGGTAAGCAATAACTTATAGAACTGTAGATGGCAGAAGGAAGTTTCCTTTATATTTTAGAGGTAAAGAAATGGAAGCTAAGAAGGTTGGTGTGGTGTCAATGACAGTCACATTTTCTGGAACACAGAAATTTCAGTGCCTCATCATAGGCTTGAAAACACCTGGGTTGTGTTTCACTCATCATAGGTATAGAGGTGTATGTGATTCTTTACGTATTCTTCCTAAATGTATTTAATAAACGTCTACTCATCTCCAGAAATTCTAGGGTACATCTTGACAGGTGGTGTGCCAGTAAACAGGCTAATTTATAGAGTTTGCCAAATTCCATGACCCAAATATTCACACCATGTATGATTTCAAGATACTAATGGTTGAAAACTGCTTTGCAAAATCCCCTGACTATTTAACAATCGGCTCTCAGAAACTCCAGCGCACTGTAGAAGGTTTGGTATTTTCATAGAGAAGTAGGCTAGCGTCCTACTCTCTTATTCTCCAGTTGAGTCTAGCCAAATGGCAATGACTCCAGACATATTAACTGTTGAGAATTTTTCCCTGGTGAGATCTGTTCATAAATGAGAATTTCCAAGAAAACTCTAACAGAGGAGGAACTAGGTTTCTCCAAATGTTGGAACCTTTCCACTAAACTAACTCTGTGATATGTCGATATAAGTCTGGTCCTGTGGTATTACAAATGTCACTATTTTTGTGATGAAAAGTTTTACAGACAGGAAGGTATTTGCTGTGACATAATTAACATGGAATCATGTTGGAGATTTAGCTGAATTTAGCTTCACTTAGGTGACAATTCTGATGGCATTCCATGCTATGATTATGATATAAATGATACACAGATTTCTTGAGTTGATTTATTCTTGTTCTTTTCTGTTATTTGGTCAGAATAAAGTCTTTTTTTCACATGATTGTATAATGTGTATAACTTCCAGTTACATGAGTGAATTTGCTACGCACAGTGACCAGCTCGGTATGATGGTAGTCCTGATATTTTTGACATCAGAGCACAGTGATATGTCATAATAGTTGGAACCGATAACTTTTTCCTTTCCATATTGATTATGGTAACCATAATAAAAATTTTTAAATTCTTCCATTTCCAGTATATGTTAATGAAATTACTGGTTGAGGATGTGTTTCTTTAATGTTATTTTTTAAAGGTTTTTTATTTATTTATTAGAGAGAGAGATCACAAGTAGGCAGAGAGGCAGGCAGAGAGAGGAGGAAGCAGGCTCTCCGCGGAGCAGAGAGCCCGATGCGGGGCTCGATCCCAGGACCCTGGGATCGTGACCTGAGGTGAAGGCAGAGGTTTTAACCCACTGAGCCACCCAGATGCCCTTTAATGTTATTTTTATATGTTGACTAAACTTTATAGAATGGTTCCCAGAATATAATAAGAAGCCCCTCAAAGTATTGTTTCCACTCTCCTCCTGGTTGATGATGGCTGGTTCATTGATAAGGATTATTCAGTGGTGATTATCTGCAAGTTGACAATTTAATGCTAGATAGGCACAATATTTTCACACATTTTCGAGACATCCTACACCCGCTAGAGAGATTGCACAATTCATCAGCTGGTGTGAGGTATCTGAAGAGTCACGGTAGCCTGAGAGAGATCAGACATCTGGCAAAAAAGTCTCTTAGTAACAGTGTGCTGAGAATATCTTTACAATGCGCCCTTCTGTAATGGCTTGCTAAGGAAAGGGAAGAGAATCTGAGAATGCCGTTCTTGCTTAGGGTCCTTAACACAAGAGAACAACCTCAAGAAGGGGCTGAGGAGATGGAGATGGGACTTGTGTCCTGTAAGAGAGGCGGGTTGAGTGATTATCTGCAGAAACTACAGAACATCTAGAAAGCATGTGTGCTGCCTTAAGAATATGACTTTTCTGTACTCTAAAGAAAGGCTTAGGTTAGATCTTATTCCCTCATCCACCATCTTATTAATATCATTACTCTTACTTTCTTATTGTCTCCTCTTTTTCTTCCTAGCTTGAATTATTCTTTAGTTATAACTTTTGTGTATTTTTCTATTTTTTTGTACCCCAGGATTTCTTTCCAAGTCTGTGATGCTTTTCTCTTACAATTTATTCCTAAAAGTGAAATGGTATACCCTGTAGACCTCATGTGCTTAGAGAAACCGTGTGTTAGAACCAATATATGAAATGTGTAGGCAGTTGACCTAGGCACCCCAGTATGCATATTTTGTGGGCATGGAGATACACTGTCGGGTAGACTGTCTTAGGTAATGGGGCCTGAGCAGTGCGTTTTATCATATGTTGTCTAGGACACTCATATGGTCAGGGAGATCACTGCTGGCACCAGTGGTGGTGGCTGGCTAGGCAATCACATAAAAGGCTAGCCCTGTTTTCTGTAATAGCACCAATGTATTCACAAATCCATGACAAAGTGTAGGGACTAAAAGGAAATGCATTGATTAAGTTAGTAACCAGAAGGATTAGTCTCTTTCCAACAATGCATTCCATCTCCTGAGCAAATTCCATTAATTCCAAATTCCATTAACTTTGAATAACATGGAGTGTTTAATGCTAAGGCAGGATTGTCAAGTCTCCTTAGCAACATTAAGAGACCTTTTCTGATTCCGTTTTCCAATGCCAAAATAAGGCTTTGCCACACATCGATTTTACTATTGAAGCATCTGGGAAAGAGATACCCCAAATTTCCTCATCCATCTGATTAAAAATAAGTGTAACGTTTCATTTATCTTAATGGGATTCATCTTTTTGTTAGAAAGTCAAACTTTGAAAAAACATTAGAATATTTGTTATGCTGAACTCTTTTGATATTTCCCCACATGTAGTTTTCGACATCCTGGTTGAGAATTATGAGTCTGAGTATTTTACGTCTATTTGGGTCATGCCTACTGAGCCTTCCGTGACGTGATTGCTGTCCAGTTACGGCTCTGTAAAGTTACTCTTGTGTTTATGGCTACGAATCACATTGGTGATGTGACCTGTGGTTACCTCTCGTCCAGGCTGATCTGGTGTTGCTCAGCATGCCCACTGCAGGACTTCTCAGGATCTCATCCCAGGCTAGTGTGTCTGCCCACATCACCACCACAGCCTGAGTCAGCGTACGAGACTAGGTGGCTTGGCCATCTTCAGGGGCTGAGATGAAGCCCTCCTGAGGAAGCCATCCCCACCCCTCCAGAGTGCACCGTCAGCTCTACTCTGCCACAGGTCCTCGCCCATCTCTGCCGACAGAATGGCATGCATCTTGTTCCATCTCTCCCCGCAGACTGAGAGTTTTCAGTGTGTGGGATTCCACTTGTGTGTCTGTATCCTCGAGCAAAGTGTGGTAATGCTTGAGGACTCAGGTCTACACTGAAAGAATGAATGAGTGTGACGCACCCATGGAAGGGTGATGTAAAGGAGGGAGATTTCCTTTGACCCTCTTAGGGTTCCTGGTCAGGTCTGCAAATTAAACTGACAAAGATAGATCACAGGAGAAAAGGGGACATTTGTTGAAATTTTATGTCTTCATGAGTGCCTGCAAAAAGAATGAAGACCCATAGAAGTGGCCAGAACAGAAAGTTTTGTACCGTTTAGACAAAATAAATGTGTAAAGAATTGATGAAACAAATGGGTTTGAACTAGGGTAGTAAGTGGTGCAGAAGTATCTGGGAAAATATGCATGAGTTTAACAAGGTTGGTTGTACAGCTTTTTTGTCCCCCAAGTCTCCTGTCCCTGGTCCCTGGTGATTGCAATGCCTTCCTTCGTCCTGGTTCAGGGAGGGCACCTCTCACAGGAGAGGTTTATGACCCATTTCAGGGAAGAAGAGTGAGTCAGGGCAGGACAGAGTGACCTTCATGCTTCTGTCATTTTTAAACTTCCTTCAGCATAAGATACTAAATATGCCAGGGTGCCATGATTTGGGTCCTGTGAACCTGGTCGCTAATAAAGTGGCATGAGCAATGAACCCTCTACTCCAGAAACTTGTAGTTCTTAGGGAGGCGAAACACAAACGCATGGACCAATTGTGTAACAGTAATGGCCACAGATATTCGATGCCATATGAGAGTTCTCCCTTCTAAGCATTAGCATGTCTTAAATGATCATTCAAAAATAACACTTGAGGGGCGCCTGGGTGGCTCAGTGGGTTAAAGCCACTGCCTTCAGCTCAGGTCATGATCTCGGGGTCCTGGGATCGAGCCCCGCATCGGGCTTCTTGCTCAGAGGGGAGCCTGCTTCTCTCTCTGCCTCTGCCTGCCTCTCTGCCTGCTTGTGCTCTCTGTCTCTCTCTCTCTCTCTGTCAAATAAATAATAAATAAATAAAATCTTTAAAAAAGTAACACTTGACATTTCAGAATTTTAAACTTCTAACATAGATAAGCTGAGATGTAGCAGTGAGGATTTCACAGATGGAGAGCTGAGCTGTATTGTCATCATCATGGTCCATCTTTTGAGTGAATACCCGGGAGAGGGAGATAGAGTCATAGATAGGTAGATAGAATATGTCTTTAATGCTTTAGTAGGAATTCATAGATTTTCCTCAGGCAAACTTTTGGGGAAATACTAATCCTCTGGCTTTAGTTTAATTTAATAAATCCCTGTTCATTTCCTATTTGAAAATGGGGGTGTTCACTTATTTATTTATTTCATTATTCTGTATTGCAAAAGGACTCTTTTCTGAGTCAGGAAATCCCTCATTAAGTCCTGACTTGTTCCCCCACCTACGGATTTTGAGCAGCCCCTCTCTTACTGCCTCTCTGAGGATTGTTTATAGAGGATCCCACATCTCTCCCCTGCCAGTCGCAGAATCTTCTATCCTATCCTAGCATCTCAAGCAATCTAAAGTATGAAGTCTTTTTATTAAAGTGTTATTTTTCTTGCAAAGGGTAACTGGTATTTCTTGAGTCATCATTTGTGTTGGGTATGTGCTAAGCCCCTGGCAAATGTTCCTTTGCTTAATCTTTTGAAGACTCACTAAGATACTGTTTTTATGGTTGGGGACATTGAGTTAAATAACAGTTACATTGAATGTAAATAAATTGCATCACACCAAGTAATAGATTTTAGATGGAAAAGTTTAGTCTGACTTAAAAAAAAATGGGGCGCCTGCGTGGCTCAGTCAGTTGAGCCTCCAACTCTTGATTTCAGATCAGGTCAGGATCTCCGGGTTGTGAGATTGAGCCCCATGTTGAGGCTCCAAACTCGGTGGGGGTGTCTGTTTGAGATTCCCTCCCCCAGCTCATGCTCTCTCTCTCTTTCTCTCTAGAATAAATAAATCTTGAAAAAATTAGTCTGATTTCAAAGAGGAATTTTCTTTTTGCTGTCCTTTTCTCTCCCTATCTCCCGTGTATTTCTATTTCTTGCGGCTGGGGAATGGGAAGGGGGGAAAGAAGTGAGTAAAGACCCAGGGCTTCAGGTAGCGGAGTAAGAACATAGACGGCAGCAATAGCGTCTGCTCCCCTTGCATTCCTGGATAACTCCCAACCAGCAGAGCACACACTGCTTGCCTCAGTCTTCAGAAAAGCAAATATTTGCATCCGTATTCCCTATCAACGAGCCTTCTTGTTCAGGTGGGAAAATGGGCTCTCTTCTAATTAATTCATTTTATTAATCCTCACTAGTATTTCAGTAATTTAGAGGGGAAAGAGATACATAACTTGTATATGTTAACTAGAAGGATATGTTTGTATTTCCTTTTCACACACTGAAAAGTAGGTTTCCATGTCGGAGAGGGTGGAATGCCATGTGGGTTAAGCTTTGTCCTTCACATTTCACTAGGACATCCCTCTCACGGTTGTCATGGCCACAGACTTGGGACTGACGTGATAATTGCTTTCCTGACCAGGCACTCTTGCACCTGACTGGGGGTGCTGACACACCTGAGTCCATCTGGGAAGTGAGACAGCCAAATAGACCTAGTGGTTTAGAGACCTACTACCTCACTCTGACTATTGTGTCAACTCTCAGGAAACTAGAACTATGTACTAGAAGACAATCATGCAGCCATCATTTGCATTCCATTAAGTTGCAGCCCTCTAGATACTAATAAAACACTGCCCAGATTTATAAAAATAATTTTCACTAGGTATATTTTCTAACATACAAATCAAATTATGAAAATTAAAACTTGGGGCATCTGGGTGGCTCTATTGGTTGAGCATAGGACTCTTGATTTTGGCTCAGGTCCTGATCTCAGGGTCATGGGATTGAGCCCAGAATAGTGATCCATGATCTATAGGGAGTCTGCTCTCTCCCTATCTCCCTCTCCCTTTCCCTCTGCCCCTCCCCCTGCTCCCTCTCTAAACAAGCAAACAAATAATACAATTTTTAAAAAGAACTGGGTGAAAATCTAGAGTGATCTTAATATAATAGTATAATGTTTTCAATCTAGGTGTAAGGAAAGTGAGATGGGAAATAGTTCAGTTACTTGCCCATGTCCACATATTTCTGGAAGAGAATTTTTTCTGAGAAAATTGTCTCGAATTTCTTCCAGTGGTGATGGATGACTCTTTTAAGATTGACTTTGCTAACAAAATCTACTCATAGATGGTAAGAGGTTGTCGTTGAAGTCTAGGTTGGTGAAAGCCTTAAAAAAATAATTTGCAGTCTTCGGACATGTCCTGATCTCCTTTAATCTCTACTTTTTTTCCCCCAGAAATCAGCCCAGATTGCGTTTCTTACCCACTTGCCCAGATTCCCTTGACAATCATGTTTTCTTGATGTAGGAACTTGAGTTTACTTACTGAACACCTACATTATATTCTTATGAGATATAGGCAAGAATCATTTTTATCTGCTTTTGAATTTGAGGGACTTAAGGAACAGAGAGGTATGGGAATAACCTATGCAAGAACAAGTAGCTGGTAAGAGAGGGTTGGGATGTGCACCCAGACACCTGCTCGAGTCTAACCGCATAAGTACTGGAATAAAAACAGTCTATGTTCTGAGGAATCAATTTTTCCTTCCACCAGTGTCTGTGGACTCTTCCTCTCTGATGGTTGTGACTGGCCTGATACGTCTTGGCCTCACACAGCAGGTTAGTAACAACTGATGTGTCTGCTGTCTGTGCTGGTGGGAAAGAGTCTGTGGAGGTTTACGGGATGTTTTTTCTCTATTTGACCTAGATAGGATGTTGATTTTATTTGTTTTTAATATTAGTGGAAAATATTTATAACAAATAAAACTTGTGATGAGTGATAAGAGGGTAACAGAGTAAAACCTACTGAATAAATTAATAGAATTGAAACTTTTCTCAGTAATCACATACTATGTCTGTGTCCCAGTTCATTGATCTGAGTTTCTTTGTGCTTAGTTTTAAGCTTAATATTACTTTTTAAAAAAAAATCTTAGTAATTAAATGAAAAGGAAAGAGATCTTCATTTTACTTCCAAGAAAAAATAGTTTTATAGGTTCTTAATATTTTTAGGATACTACAAATGTATTTCATGATGCTTCATGATTGAGTTTGCCTCTAAACCAATTTGATCATCATTTTCAACTGTTTATATTCTGGTTTTTTTTCAATTTCTGTGATTTCTCATGATAATAATAATTATTATTTATGAAATGTTAATCACTTGCCAAATTCTATGTCAGCACTTGGCATATACCAGGTTTTTGTTCAGTCCTTATACTGTTCTAAGATGAAAGTGTTTGTTATTAACCCCATATTATAGGTAAACAGAATTACCTGGATTAGTTAAGTGAAAATTTGTACACACCTAGTAAACGGTAATGCCAGACTTGAAATTCAGATTGTCATGAAGTAATTTTATTACACTTTTATATTTATTTTACTTTTCTGTTTGTCATAAAATAAGACATTTAAAAGCTATAAAGAATAATAAAACAAACATATGTTACAGTAAGTAAATGGCTGCCAAAACTTAACAATATAGTTCAATTTCCTTGCATTCTCCTCTGTAGTCATGACCTCCCTCTTCTTACCCTCAACGTATCCCTGATTTGGAAATTCTCTGTTCCAGGAACTTATCGCATATGTAAATTTCCCTAAGTAGTAGATAATCATGGTTTGGGATGTTTTGTAAAAATTTTTCTAAGAATTGAGGAGTGATAGATGTAAATGATTATTAGGAACTTCAGCGGTTCAGTAAGAAGACAGGTATAGGGGCATGCTAGGATGAGAGAAAACAGAGGCAAAACCACACAGAGAGTGCCAACCATGAGGGGCAGAGAGAGTGCTGTACAGGAACACACTGTTTTGAGTAGCCGAGACCGTGGCACACCAGCATGGGACAAGGTAATACCGACAAACGCCCGTCACAGGGCTGCTGTCTGTGCCCTCGCCAACATGGTGGGCACCTCGGTTGAATGGGACTTAGTGGGTCACCACTGGGTAGTGGCTTCCTGTGGGGCAGCCCTGATACTCCCGGGAGCCATCACACCAATAAACATACTATATTCCCTTCCCAGGTTCACAAGTCGTCACTACCAAACACACATCCTCACGAAGCTTGACCTCCACCCTCCCTCCTTCGTCCTCCTTCGCTCGCTCCCTCCTTGCCTTGCCCTTTCCTCTCTCCTGCTCCCTCGTCCCTGCCTCTCTTCTTCCATTTCTTCTTGGCCCCCACATCCCAGCCCTTGCGTCATCAGCCCCTCTCCTGCAAAACGCAGCCCCTCCCTGGTTGCCTTCCCTTGTCACGGCCATGGGGCAGCACGCCTGGAAGGAGCAGCATAGCCAGACTCCGGGACCATCTTCTTGTTGTCCCCATCACTACGGTCATCAGCACTATTATTTCCTGGTGTTTCTTTTATTTCCTGTGTTGCGGCCTTCTCTTGAGTCACAGTCATGACTTCCCTGCCTCATCACACACTGCCAAGCCTGGCGCTCTCTCTTTCTCTCTGGCAAATGAATAAATAAGATCTTTAAAAAAAAAGAATATAGTAACAGAAGGAGTTCTTTGATATAAAAATTAAAAAGAGTCTATATTCTATTAATTTGAGAGAGTAAAATAGCAAGAATTATTCTTTTGTAGTTTTTTTTTTTTTCTCAGTGAGACTGGAAAGTTGAACTATTGATTATCTTATCAATGTGATGACTTAAAAACTAACTTCTGAATAGTTTACTGTTGAATAGTTTTCTCTTACACAGAGTACGTTAGGGCAAGTATGGCCATTCAGTTATCTATTCTGACCCTTAATGAATGGTAATTCCATAAACCAAAGAAAAAAGAAAAACAAAACAAAACAAAACAGAGCAAAGCTCTCTAAGCCGCCCAGCGTGCAGGAATGCTGCATGACATCTTCTAGTGGGATCTTTGCCCCTGATTACGAAGCCCATCGATCTGACTTTGCTTTGCAGAACTTCACTGCTGTTTTGGTTTATACTAAGAGAAAGTTATCACCTTTGCCTGCTGTAAGAATCTAAAGATGCAAGTACTCCTAGGTTCTTTAGACTAGATGGTAGTACAAGAGGGAAAGGTATGTGTATTGTAAACACATATTGTAAACACATAAACAAATATTTATGGAACATCCAACACATGCCACATACTGTGCTGGGCTCAGTAGTGAACAAAGAAACACAGAACAACTCCTGTTTTCGTAGATTTTATAGTCTAATGGGAAAGGCAGAAAGTAGGTAGATAGATGATAAGTAGCCAGATGATAGGTAGCTAGATTATAGACAGATATCTAGATATATAGATGCATAGACAGAAAAATACCAGATTTGGGAGGTGGGGGATACAAGTGGGTCGTTAACGTGACTGTCAGAATATAGAGAAAGGCAGTACTCACAGGGAGGTCAGCGATGACTCCATGAGAGAAGGATTCTAAGCTGGGATGGAGTTGGCGGTGCCAGCCCTGGGATGTGTCAGGGACACGGCAAAGAACTTTCTAGGAAGATGCAAAGTATGTATCATGCTGTAGCTTGAACATGAACAATGAGACACAAAAGTCACAGAAGAGGTGGAAATTTTGTCTCCTTTTCCATCAAGGCAGACATTTAGGGTCAAATAATATATTACTCTTCAAATCTTTGTTTCCAGCATAAACGAATACCCATCACTGGCGATTTTGCTTGCTCTGTTTTTTCTTCTATCTTGGTGGAAATTTGGACATTTGGAGTGTTGTCTTGCTGGAAAGGGAGATATTTGTAGACAAACTGAAGGTGGAAGAAAGATGAGTGAATGGATGGGACGTGTTAATGCATAAAACAGTGAATAAAAACATAAATAAGAACACAGATGTCACCACTGCTTTGGAGAGCTTTATCTGAAGCAGGACTAAAGGTAGTTTATGCCACACACCCTGTAAACAATAATGAATGGTGGGCACATCCCTGTTTTCCTACTTCTCGCCTTCTCTTCTGCACAGGTTGGACCCGTCCATCTGTTTCACATTTGGTGGAACTCAAGCAATCTGGAGCTTCCTCTTGCCTTCAGGAGATGGGTGGCAATGGGAATTGGACACATTTAAATGGCTTCAGGAAGCCTTTGCTGCTAACATCGGGGTAGACAGACACATCACACTGGGATGGCAGTATCTCCCTGGCAGCGGGTCCTGGGATGGACGCTGTGGTAGTAGAGGTCCAGGTCCCCCACTGCCACTCCTATCTCAACTCCCCAGCCCCTGGCCTGTCTAGGACAAGCCATCTCCATGGGGGGACATATCCGGGCTCCAGGCTTCAACCCCAGCAGCAAAGGGGGTTTGCTTGTCTTGTCTATTATTTAATATGTAAAAATAAATGTGTCTGCTTTTATTTTTACCAATTCACCCCTTTCTAGTTCTGTAACTTTCTTTAAATTTAAACAAAATGTCCTTTAGCTCACTCTTTAAAACTAATCTGGTTGTTGGAAGTGTCTTCCTGCCTAGGTGGAGGTATGGAGTGGGTTAATAAAATACCCAAGACATTTAAAAAGCTGTAAAAGATTTTTCTCTTCCTCCTCACATAAAATAACCTCTTCACTAAACAACTATGCTAAAAAGAACAGCCTTTTACTTTTTACCTGGGACTCGCAGTCTTGTGGGTCCATCCTTGTTAGGCTTTTATTGTGTCAGAAAGAAAACAAAACGAACTTTGATTTGCATTTCTTCTGGGTTTGTGTGTGGAATTCTTGTGGTTATCTTAAACAGCTCTGTGAGACGCATTCCTTCTTTTTTCTCCCTGCTCTGTTTTGTTCAAGTGCGGCCATAACGCACCACTTTTAGACTCCATTCTCAATGCTTTTATCAGCAGCAAAAAACGTCTTCCATTATTATTATTTTTTTAAATTATTGACTAGCACCCTTTGTTCCACTTACTTCTTGGCAAACTTAATATCTTCTGCTTTTATCTATAGATCTATAATTTTCTCTTGCAATTTGTTCATCATTTAGACCTTCAAAGTTTTGTTGTTGTTGTTTTTTAAAGATTTTATTTATTTATTTGACAGACAGAAATCACAAGTAGCCAGAGAGGCAGGCAGGGAGAGAGGAGGAAGCAGGCTTCCCTGCTGAGCAGAGAGCCCGATGCGGGGCTCGATCCCAGGACCCTGGGATCATGACCTGAGCTGAAGGCAGAGGCTTTAACCCACTGAGCCACCCAGGCACCCCAGTTAGACCTTCAGAGTTCTAGCTGATTTACTGCACGTACCTTCTGTTGATAGATTTCGGTGTTCTGCGAATATTAATTCTGAATTTCGCCACATCTGATCATGCCCTGATGTGTTCTGTAGCAGTTATTTTATTGAATTCTTAAATTCCCAGTTTCCCTCCCTCTCTGTTTTTAATAAACTGCTACCCTCTTTCCTCCATCTGAGAATCTGTTTCAATCATCTTCTAAATAATGCTTCTGATTCTTTGCTTGCTTCATTTCAGGGATTAGTAAAATTCTTTTGGAGATCTCGCTGGTTTGTTCTTTCATTTTATACCATAAAGCACTTTGAATGTTCCCCCACTGCTTTCAGTTTGCTTCCTTCCCTGGTGATCTGGTGTGTCTTTTTCATTGCAAGATGACTGTTGTGTATCTTGGACGGTTTTGGTGGCATTTTGATGATTTTTGCTTGAGGGATTTCATTTGTAATATTCATCTCGGTCAAGTTCAAAGAATGCCTGACTTGTTTCTTTCTTCAGATTTTGTAGATTTTTCTTTACTCTTTAAGAACCCACTATACCCACATCTTAATGTTTTGCCAAGACACTTCTCAAGAGAAACAATGCTGTGAAATAAAGAAGGAAGCGTGTAGGTAGGAAATTTTCTCTGGAAATTGGAGGATAAAGGATTCATTTCTGGATAAAATTGGGGGTTAGGAATGGCTGTGCCAGAATGAAGGCAGACCATTTTCTTTGGTTGTAAAGACTCAGAAGGTTTGGAATAACAGAATCCCTCCAATCTGTGCAGGCACGAGGAAGTTTGCTATGAAGCAGAGTGTCAAGTAATCCTTGGGACCTTGACCCTGGAGATAAAGGATCTGCACAGGTGCGGCACAGAGACAAGTTGCATTTCACCTAGTGTTCAGAGAAGCAAGGTGGAGATCAGGGAAATTCACTGCTCTAGAGAACCATCTGGGGGATTTCGGAACTGGGAGTCCAAGTTCCTCATGCTCTTGTGACTTGATGGTACCACCTGGTGAGCTGCCAACGCAGAAGATACACATACTTCTCCATGTATGAAGGTTTTGCTTCTCCTCCTCTGCTTTGCTTGTTAAGCTGACTCTTAGTAGCATGGGATAATAGTAACACAGTTGCATTTGAAATAACATTATGTAACCATCTTTTTATTAAAGGTGAATCGAGGTGTATTTTTTTTAAAGGATTCTATTATTGGGGCCTGTGTGGCTCAATTGGTTCAGCATATGCTTTCAGCTCAGGTCAGGATCCCAGGATCCTGGAATGGAGCCTTCCACTCTGCTAAGCAGGGCGTCTGCTTCTCCCCCTCCATCTGCCTCTTCCCTCTGCTCTTGCTTCTCTCACAAATAAATAAATCTTTAAAAAAATAAAGGGTTTTAGTATTTATATGTGGGGCAAAATATAAAGCAAGGATGTTCTAGAAATATCTTTCTCCTAAGTTTCTTCTTTCAAGGTTCTTTTCTTTCTCAGTTGGAACCAAATCTTGTATGTTATTTGCAGATCTGAAAGCTTATTTGTACTTTTTGGTGGGAAATTTAGATGTGTATTTATCTAGTCTTTATGGTACATACATTTGGACAAGATGCTTCTCTGTAATTAATTGCATTTCTTCAGTTGTTTTATGGTTGGTCCTCAGAACTTCAGGCTAAAACACTTAGAATTTATTTTTAAAAATGATAATTTTTATTTCATAAAGTGTGAACTTTCCTTTAAGATGTGTAATAAATTGCTTTTGACGGTCATGTTCATAACTTCTAGATATAGATGTTCTCTAGGAGGAAATTCACAGTATGAAAAATTTTCTTCTGATAAATAATTTGTAGTTGGTGAATCAGATACAGCTTCTTTTTCCTGAAGTTTCCACCTTTGTGCTCTAAGTTCTCATTCCCATCCTGTTGACTTCAAATCTACAGTAATTAAGTCATTTATAAATTATCTTCTTCCAAAATGTATAACTTTTTACTTATTTATTGTGTGCTGTGAGTTTTACATCTTAGAAAACTATAAAGATATTTTCCTGTTGCATATCTCTTTCTACCATCCCAATTCCTGGCACAAACAAAGGATCCAAGAAAAACAAATACAGTTTACACATCGAAACAACAAAGGGCAAATGAAAAGTAATTTTTTTCAATCAGGAAATACAGTGTACATGTTGTGTATGTGTGTCTGTAACTTGTAACACACACTGTTGCATTAATTTCAGGTGTACAACATAGAGAGGCAGTAAGTCTGTAGGTTACGCTGTCCTCACAAATGCAGTCAGCATCGGTCACTGTACCACACATTCTCTTCTCTGTGCTGCGCCATTCATCCTGTGACTCACTCATCCCACCACCGGACACCTGGACCTTCCTCTCACCTCTACCCATTTTACCCATCACTCAACCCCCTGCCCTCTGGGAACCATCAGTTTGTTCTACATTGCCACCTCCTGTCGGCGCACGGGAGAAGAATGAGGCACAAACGAGTCAGCTGCAAGAGAAAGGGAGCAGGGGACCACAGTAGAAAAGACTGTCACCCCGGACAACCCCTCAGTCTCATATTTGTTAGAAAGTGAGTAACAATCAACAGAGCTGGATTACACATTGACCATGAGTCTTGTACATAAGTAAGAAGAAAGGCAAAACATGTCTGGTCACGTAGTACATGACCCATAGTGAGCAAGCTCGAACGAAAGGATTGTCTAAGTGCTGATGCTCTCGGGGAAGGGGAGATTGGAAAAATGGGGCAGGTGGCATCCGCCCCGAGCGGGCCGGGCATTCCCAGGTGCTGGGCTTCAGGGACGTCTATCGTCTATCGTCCTCTCCCACAGAGGCCTGTTGCCAGTACGTGTTTTTCTTAAAGCTGTCTCTAAGCGTGCTTGGTAACTAGTGCCATTTCTCATGGGTTACATTTTAGACGGGACGTTGTTCTGAGGGACGGTTACACAACGTACTCATGCGTCTGTTACTGCTTTTGTTGGTTTGGTGCGCCATTTGTTTTTTGTTTGTCTTTTAGATTCCACGTATGAGTGACATCATATGGCGCAAGCCTTTCTCTGACTATTTCACATGGCGTTATACTTTCTAGGTCTGTTCATGTTATTTCAAATGGCAAGATCTCGTCCTTTTTATGGCCAAATATTATTCTTTGGTGTAAAAATACCACTTCTGCTTTATCCGTTCATCTGTCAGTGAACCCGGGTCAGGTGACCTGGGTCACCTCTGCAGCTTGCCTGTTATAAATAAAGCAGTAAACCCGGGGTGCATAGCGGGAGGGGGTTCGGGGAGTAAATACCCACGAGTGGAATTACTGAATCACATGGTATTTCAATTTTTAACTTTTTGAGGAACTTCCACAGTGTTTTCCACAGTGACTGCACCAATTTCCATTCCTACCAACAGTGCACAAAGGTTCCTTTTTCTCTATGTCCTCCCCCAGAGTTGTTATTTCCTGTTCCTTTTTTTTTTTTAATCCAGCCATTCTGGCAGGTCTGAGGTCATATCTTATTGTGATTTTGATTTGTGTTTCCCTTGTGATGAGTGATGTTGAGCATCTTTCCATGTGTCTGTTGGCCATCTGTATTTCTTCTTTGGAAAATGTCCATCCAGGTCTTCTGCCCATTTTTAATTGGATTATTTGTGGGGTTTTTTGGTGTTGAGTTTGTGGCAATATTTAATTATCAGAGACTTGAACTAGTCATATAGGAAATAATTTTTACATCTGTATTGTATAAAATCATTTGAGATTTTGATCAGAAAAAGAAAACAGAATGACAGCAGGCCAAAAATTTCAAAGAAATACTTTAAAAATGAATATTTCATAAGAAAGGTGAAAAAATATTTTTGAAAATGGAGTTGCATTTTATAACCTCTACTCTTATCTTCCTCATTTATATGTGACTGTGGAATCAAAGATCTAAAAATCTAAAAAACACTAAATCAATACTCAGGAGTTCCCAGTTTGAGCTTCAAATCTTTCACTAATAATTGCGAAACAAGTCCTTTGTCTCCCTCGCTTTTAGGTTTCACTTCTGAAAGCAGAGGTTGTCAGAACAGTAGTAATTTTAAGTCTCCTCATGGTCTGTATTTAATGTTTGATTGTACACTATTGCTAACCTCACTTCATCCTCTGTTGAAGAAAATATGAGGGGCTCCTGGGTGCTTCATTGGTTAAGTGTCTGCTTTTGACTCAGGTCATGACCCCAGGGTCCTGAGCCCCATGCTCGGCTCTCTGCTCAGAGGGCAGCCTGCTTCTCCCTCTCCTTGTGCCTGCTGCTTCCCCTGCTTGTGCTCTCTCTCTCTCTCTCTCTCAAATAAATAAACCAATAAATAAAATCTTTAAAAAGGAAAGAAAGAAAGAAAGAAGAAATAGGAGCCAGTGTCATTGAACTCCATAATTTTCCTGCCATCAGATCCCCCAGCCTCTATCATACTCTTTCTGTGGTTTTCCTTTACATTGTAGGGATTACTGTGTGTCTCATTAAAGTCAAAGACATAATCATATTTGCATTCAAGTAGCAGTATTTTTTCTGTCCTGAAAAATCATTTATATCTAAGATCGTGGAATCATCATTGTGCAGTGTATTCTAGTATTTTCCATCTTAAAAACAAAATGTGCTCTTGGTGACATGTTCTCCTTCTGCTCACCTTTCATAGGGAAGCAATCAGAAGTCCCACCACCCTACACTTCACTTCCTTGTCTCCCAGGCTCTCAACTGCATGCTCCAGCACATCTCCCATCCCTGCAGTGGTGATAAATTTTTTCCTTCCATGGTCATCAATGTTCTCCATCTAGCCAGACCACGGGTCTCATCGCTGTCTACATCTATTTAAATTCTCAGTAATATTCAACACATTTGATCACTGCCTCCTTCTCAAGCCCTTCGGTTTTATGGGGCGTCCACAGCACAGTCTAGACGTCGCTCTCACTGAGGGTCTTCTGTCTGCGTGCTTCCTCAGTGCCGTGCCTCCACACACTGCACAGCCCAGGCCTCCCTCCCCAGCCTTCTTTGTTTGCACGTCCCTTCTGACGGATACCCCATCAGTCCTGTTATTTCTACCAGTATCTGTGGCTAATGGTCCCCTGGTTTGCTTCTAGTCCCCAGTCCCTAGCTCTACACTGTTAGTTCAAAATGTGCACTTGACGTCTTGATTTTACTTAATATCTAGGAATGTCCAAAAGTCATGTTAAGCTTAGTTTGAAAAGAAAACTCTTATTTTTCTGCACTAATTTATCCTTTCCATGCACAACTGTACAACCTGGTTTCCCATGGAAAACAAAACAAAACAAAACAAAAGCAATAATCATCTTTGATCACTGCATTTCAGTAACTCCCCAGCTAAGCCATCATTACACCTTGTGGACTCCTGTTGTATTTCTAAGACCTGCCCCTTCCCCCATGTCCCCAGCCCCTGCTCAGGCTCATTGAGAACATTTAACCGTGGCTGAACTCAGCCTGCAGAAACCCTATTTGGTGTGTTCAATGAATGAAGTAAGAAAGGAATTTTTTAAAAACTAAGAAACATTTGATTTATTATATGTAATGTCCTCACATGTTTCTGGTAGTAATTTGTCTTTCCACATGACTAAGCAAGCTGAGGACAGTAAAAATAGCTATTTACTATGCATTTCTTTTCTTTTTTTTTTAATATTTTATTTCTTCATTTGACAGAGAGAGATCACAAGTAGGCAGAGAGGCAGGCAGAGAGAGAGGAGGAAGCAGGCTCCCTGCCGAGCAGAGAGCCTGATGTGGGGCTCGATCCCAGGACCCTGGGATCATGACCTGAACCGAAGGCAGAGGCTTAACCCACTGAGCCACCCAGGCGCCCCGACTATGCATTTCTTATCGTAACACTGTAATGGAAATGGTAGTCAATAATTTGGCTTTGAATTTTTTTATTTTAAATGTTTTTTGAGATTTCAGTTATTCAGCTTGCTGAATAAGTCAATGTATTTTAAGTCTCTTTTCTGTGGGCTAGACACTATAAAAGGAGAAGGTTAATATTCTGGTTTACAGTCTCTGACTTTGGTGTTGTTGCCAAAGTACTCAAATGGCCCATGTATGACACTTGAGTTCTGACCGGAGGCCAGGATATAGGGGAGACAGCTATGTTTTGGGTTAAGCACTGTGTTTTATTTGTCCAAACTATGTTCCTTGAGACTTCCTCCCATGAACATCTCAAAGAAATACTGTCCCAGATTTCTGATTCTGATACAGAATCCCACTAGGCTCCTGCTTAACAATGGAAAATGATTCTGTATACAGTTTAGTGCTGAAAGCTCCTGGCATTGATTACATGTTTGTGCATTTTATAAGAATTATTCATACAACACTATTGCATACCAAATTTGATATCCATCATTTATGGATATAGGCATATTGTTTAACCTAAATAAGGATTTAAAGGTCTACTCACTTAGCAAATTATATATATATATATATATTCCCATGCTGTTACTAGTAGATATAAATTATTAATATTTTATTATAGATTGGAAAGAATATAAAATGTAATTATAGGTTTATGTGAATATGATGGCCTCTCAATTCATCATAAATTAAGTATGGAAAAAGTAACAATAATAATAAATAATTAAGTGACAAGCTATTATATCAAAAGTGTGAATATACATAGGAGAAAAATTAATTTTATTGACCTTCAGGTATAGATGGATACCCAGCATTCTGTAACTATTTAAAGATACCAAGAAAACTGCTTTCAGGGGCATCTGGGTGGCTCAGTGGGTTAAAGTCTCTGCCTTCGGCTCAGGTCATGATTCCAGGGTCCTGGGATCGAGCCCCGCGTCGGGCTCTCTGCTCAGCAGGGAGCCTGCTTCCTCCTCTCTCTCTGCCTGCCTCTCTGCCTACTCGTGATCTCTGTCTGTCAAATAAATAAATAAAAATCTTAAAAAAAAAGAAAACTGCTTTCATTTGAATAATGTTTGTGACAAAAACTTCTTAAGTCATAAACACATAAACTCTAAGTTACTAGTGAGATGGAATAGTATGTGCCCCAGCTACATAATCCCAAAGGCTGTAGCTATAGGAATGAAGTGTAGGGATTCTTTTTGTGGCCTCTTTGAAAATACCTGGAGTTTCCGCTTCCCTCCACAGCTAGGGTTTTGAAGTTTTTTTGACCCTTGGCACATCTTTTGAAACTACTGTGTCAACTTAGGAGTTATGAGCTGCTTCTGAGAATAAATATGTGATTCCTCACGTCCTAGCATGAACAAAGCAGAACCTCCTGGGCTAGTAAGAAGATTATTATGTGCTGGAGGTTGATGATTAATTGCTATGTGCTACAGCACCTCGGGCTGTAGTCACGTCAGGACAGGGTGTGCTCGTGCATTCGCGCATACGCTCCCACGCGTCTGTGTGTACCTGCAGAGCTGGGTTGGAGAAGGTGACTCTTGGAGTGCAGCTGAGGCCCTGGTATTAACCAAGTGAATGCGTGAAAAGGCAGATGTATAACACCAACCTGTGCGGGAGATCACCCATGGCGATCACCCAACCATGAGTGGAAAGTCTTAGAGCAAACACGATGTGGAGAAGGAGGTGTTATTTCTAGTCCAGGAGATGGGAACTTCCAGAGAGGGTAGGGGAAGACCTGCCTTGAGGCAACCAGTTGCCCTTTCTTTCTCTTTGCCCGAGTGGCTGCGAGGTGGACAAACGGAGCCCCGGGAGCACCCATTCATCCTCATGAACAGGTCCACTTCAGCTCCTCTGTGGGCAACAGCCCGAGAGCCCTTAATGGGGCCAAGCTTCAGAGCACAAGGCGTGAGCACTGGCGGATGCCCCAAGCGTAGCCGAAACCTGCAGGATCGTGCACTTCTGTCAGCGCGTCGCTGGGATGTTTTCGCTGTCATCGTTGCAGTTAATTTTCCCCCATTCCTACTCACGTGCCCTGCCCAGTACTAATTCTGGCTGCAAGGTGGTCCCAGGGAACTGTCAGCCATTTGGGGAACACACTTCAGGCTAATCTCTTGCGGACTCCGGGGCTGCCGTAGGGACGGAGTCTAGCGCGGCCCGTTTGTACACGGTGCACCAGGTACTTCCAGCTGAACCCCCAGCACCACCGCCTTGGCCGGGGTCTTAGCCCTGGCAGAAGAGCTAAAACAGAACAAAACCAGACAAAAGTCCCTTTTGCTTGTTAGCTTTTGTTTTCCATTTGAATTCCTACCTGTTTTCTTAATCAGAACACTGAAACATAATTAGGTAGAAAAACAGGGTGTGCACCCTCCTCGCAGAATTGAGGCAAGTGGCACGTATGGGAAGCATTACATAGAGGTTCCATGGGTTTGGAGACCTTTTTAGGTAGAGTTTACTTTGAACTAATAACATCAGAGAAATTCTCCAGACTCTGATAGCAAAGTAACAGTCTCCTTAGATGTATGTATGTAAATCCTATGAATCTATGATTTACTTGTTATAAGAAACAAAGATTCATCAAAGACTCATGCTGTACTGTATTCATTCTGTAAAAGGCAACAACCTATATGTATTAAAGACTTTCAAAAGAGGTTTTAGGTTCACAGCAAAATTAACATGAAGGTGCAGATTTTCCCGTACCCCCACCCCACACATGGACAGCCGCGCCCACTCTCAGCGCCCCCGTCATTTGGTGCATTTGTTACAACCGAGGATCTCACAGGGACATGTCATCAACACCCGCATTCCAGAGTGTATGTGACGGTCCCTTTAAAAAATAAACGTGTACCCACCATTATGGTCTCACACAGAGTATCTCCACGGTCCTCAAACTCTGTCGCACTCTACCTAAATAAAGACTTGTAGTTATTGGCATCTCCGATCTGTCTTATTTCACATAAAACAATGCACAAATTATGTTTGTTTTGTATCAGTTTGGCAAATCTTTCCTTCCAAGTCTAACTAGCAATTAAAGTAAAACAAAGATAACACAAATTTATTAAAAATTCACCACAAATCACTGTTTCTCCTTTAATTTGCTCAACGATCCTTCGCAGGAAAACACATAATTCATTTCTACAATGCAGGGAAATTAGGGATTCATAGACATGGTGTAGATGGTGGGATAGCTGTACTCCTGTACGCAGATATGCAGGTAGAAAGGGTCGCTTGGCGTGAACTGTTCTTGGATCCTTCGGTGAGCCACTGCCATGGACGTCCAGCTTGGAGTCAGAAGAGGGACATGAAATCAGGAAAGAGAAATGAGATATCTTTCCAGCCCTCTCCCCACCATTTCTAATGCTAATTTAAATTACAACAGCACATGCTGCCCAATTTAAATGCTTCCGTTTTGTCTTGAAATGTGTTTTTGTACTGATAAAACTTAGCATTAGGTACAATTGATTTAGTACCTCGCTCTTTTAAGAAGACCATTTGTTGATAAGCACACCACTAGTCTGAGTGGTGGTAGCCATGTGTTTAAAATGTACTTATACAAATGAAAAGATTTGGACAAAGCCTGGTCATGATAGAGGGCTGGCACATTAATTTGCCTTGAATATATGAATAAATGAGGAATTAATGAACAATTGGGAGGACAGAGAAGGAGAGATATGGAAGAATCATGTAGGGAATTAACACGTAAATGTTTTTAATTGTTCCTAGAAGATAAACATATTGGAATAAGCTCACCCCAGGATATATTTTATGGATATTGTTTTACATTCCTTTTACGAAGGTTGAGAAACAAGTGTTCTCTATATTTTTAGAAGTACCTGATTTAGCAATGTTTAAACAGAAGGTAATGTTTTATTTTCATAGAGTCTATAGGGGTTTTGATAGTCTTGATAATACAAAAAGAAGCTCGTAATGAGGACTTACTCAGACCAACTCTCTTACTACAGTGAGATGCTTAGAATTGGTAAAAAATAGACAATATTACAAAACGCCAAAAATAATTTAAAAACTGCACCAAAGTCTATACGGAGCATCATCTCTTTCTCTCATTAAGAAATTTTTACTTGTCAATGTTAAATTCTGTAATTATTCTGTATTTATCAAAATATACCCCGTGGGCTTTGAACTTTTTGAAGTCTCAAACTTTGTCCTTCTTTGTTTTTCTTTTTCCTTCTTATTTTATCTATTAAGGAATCTTTATTTGTAACAGTTAAGAGTTTTGTAATTACTCCGTTTCTCAGAATACCCCCTTACAGACTTTTAAGTTGTTTCGAAGGCCAGAACTTTGCCCATCTCATCTTTGTTTTAATTCCGAGCATCGTGGCCTGCACAGAGCAGGCGTTCAGTAAGTCCCAGGCACAGTGCCTGCCCTCATGGCACTGAGCCGTGGAAGGGTGTGAGGCACAAACAGAACACGTGAAATTCCAAAAGCTGAAACACGTGAAGGGAATAGGCAATGTTGGCAAAGAGAAGGATTTCTTTGGACAGAATGAGCAGACTAGGCACCACCAAGAGGCAGCATCTTGCAGAGACTTGAATATAGGGCAGCCTTCTGTAGGGAACCAGGTCAGGGCATGCCTGTGTTTAAGGAACTGAAGAAACCACTTTGGTCACTGAGTCACTCACAATCCCAAATATCTCTCAGCATTATTAATAGTCACAGTGGCCTAGATAGTGAGAACAACCTAAGCGCCCATCAACAATGATGCATAAAGTAAAGTTGTGTGTATTTTTGTATATACACACACGCATACAGGAATATTATTCAGCTGTGAAATAGGAGATAACTTCCATATGTAACTGATGAACCTCCAAAACATTATGCTTAGTGAGACAGATCTATAAAGAAAAAATGTATTATTTCATTTACCTGTGGGATCTAAAAAAGTCAAAAACATATATCAGCGAATAGGTTGATGCAGGGAGTGGGGGAAACGGGGAGATGCTGGTCAATGGTCCGGAGTGGTAGTTGCGCAAGACGAGTAAGTGGAGAGATCCAGGTGCTCACAGTCAATAATGTCCTGGGAACTGGGATTTTGCTAAGAGCACAGATTATCACCACACCGAAAAAACGGCAACCGTGTGAAGAAATCCATTAGCTAATTTGACTGCAGTAATTTCACCATGTATGTGTGCCTCAGATCATGGTGCACACCTTATATATATCCAGTTTTTATTTAAAACTGTATTTACTTGCGGATGCCTGGGTGGCTCATTGGGTTAAGTATCTGCCTTTGGCTCAAGTCATCCCTTGGTCCTGGGATCGAGCCCCGCGTCCAGCTCTCTGCTCAGCAGGGAGCCTGCTTCTCCCTGTCCCTCTGCCTTGCTCTCCCAGGCATGCACTCTCTTTAACTCTCAAGTAAAGAAACAAAATCTTTAAAAAATGTATTTACTTAACATTATTTTTCACTTGCATCTCTGCCCATCCCTGATGGAAAAATGATGGCAAGTTTCATTACAAATGTGAATTTCTGTTTTAACACCAGGTAGGATATTTACAGAATGCCACATTGTCTGACACACTCTAGGTTCTTGGCCCAAGACTGGGTGTACACTTTATTTTCATGGAGCGTTAACAGCATGGAGTAAAGATTATCCTTTGACAACAGGCACTGGCTGATTGTTGAGGCTAAACACTGAAAAAGGCTCTCTGATAGTCTTTGCCTTGGCTTTTGACTTAAATCACAAAATGGCCATTTCTACACCCCTAATGAAAGCACAGTTACGTAGTGAGACCCCCTGTGTGTGACTCATTACGAGGTACCCAAGCGTGACCCTCAGACATTAGTGGATTATCATCGCTTCACGGCAGGGTGCTGCACAAGGCAGGCCTGGGTACATGTGTCAGGAACGTGGTGGGAATGAACCTGCCGGTCTCAGTTCTTTTATTCTCTTCTTATTGGACCATGGTCACTTATAAACAGACCCATGAGAAAGGAAAGAAATGAAATAAAACCATGCTCAGGTCCCAAGTTTCCTATGCAGTACTGATCCTGGTTTGCCATAGGTAGCAACCCCCACACCTGCTTCAAAGACAACTACTCGAATAATGTATTCACACAAACACTGCAATTTGAAAGCGTAGACTTATAATAACTGTATCACTAATTTTAGTAGGAATTTCAAATGGCAACATTAATGTATTCCATATTAGCACGGCTCGGAAGAGCACCTGTTTAGAGCTGCTCGGGTCTGCACACTAATCTAGTGTTAGTCGGAAGCCTGCCTTCCTGCTGGTGCCACATGCTCTTTCCTTTCAGGTCTAACCAACAGGCATCAAAGTGTAGTTCCAGTTTCTGTTCTTCCTGTCCTGTGTTCCACCTCTGATTCCTGCTTCTCTCCGTGTATCTCGCTCGTCTATCCATTTGTCTATCCATCCATCTGCCTATAATTTATCTATCCATTTACTTTCTGTGTCACTTTCTTCTATTATCTCCATCGTCTATCAACTATCTCATCTCTCTAATGATTGATCAGTCTATCTCTGTATCTCTAATCAATCTTTTATCTGTATGTCTCTTTTATCTATTGCTCTATTGATCTGTCACTTCTATATATCTGTCTTATCTGTCATCTGTCAGTGACCTTCATATCTTATCTTATCTATCTATCATCTATCATCTACCTAACTCTCTGTTCCTTGATCTCTTTGCCACTTGGGTTTCTAGCCTGATTTCCTGACATCTCTTACTGTCATTCTCTTTCTTCACAGCATTGTCATGGAAGAAAGCATTTCTTCTTTCAGGAGAAAAGAGTCCTGTGCTCTGTAAAAAGAAATTCATAGAATCATAATATATGGCTGAATCAGACATAAACTGATCATATCTAGTTGGTATGGTGTCAATCACCACGGCAAAGTGTTCTTTAAGAAATAAAGCTTTGCAGAGTTAAATGTAGAGGAAAACTTTCTTGCCTCAGGAGATCTTTTTAATATGTTAATAAGGATAATTAAATAAAATCTGCATACATTACTCTAAAAATGTTTCAGAGTATTTGGGTGTCCTCAAAATATATTAAAAGAAATATGAGAAGAATTAACATATGATATATATTTAAAACATTAAAAAGAATTAATGAACAATTCTTTTGCTTATATTATCTTTGGGTCCTTCTAAGCACTATAAAAAATAAATATTTGATAAACATTTGATTTAAAGCATAATATGACTTTTTCGCTTTTAAAATCACTTTTAGTGCTGATAATCAGTATCTCTGGAGTGATAGCCGTTCAGAATTCTTTAAGATTCTGTAACTGAGGGTCCTCAAATGTAGCCATAGAGAATATACAATTGTCCATAGTTATACTACAACTAGGTATTTGCATATTTAAAGTCATGGAAAGTTCCTGTGATGCTAAATAAGGATCTTTGCTTTATTCAGGTCATCAAGCTTGCCTTTGAGGAGTTTGAACTAGAACGAGGCTATGACACGCTTACAGTGGGCGATGCTGGCAAAGTGGGCGATACCAGGACGGTCTTGTACGTGTAAGTATGGGCTGAAGTGTGTCTTTTCCACTAGCGTGTGCAGCTGCGCCAGCATGCGTGGATACTTGCTAAACTAGGGGTGTCCAAGTCTGATTTCACATGAGAACTAATTCAGGATTGCGTTTCATCTGTTCTGATTTTTTCCCCTCAAGTCATTAAAAAAAGGTACAATATACAGAAGAGCAGAAAGCAGAAATGGTGGTTTCTTAACAAACCCTCCCTCTTCGCCTCTCTTCCTACTTCCCTCTGACCTTGCCTTCGCAGTGTTTTTGGAAGTACAAGTGCTGTCTAGAGTAACATCGTGAGTCTTGAAAAAGCGCTTGCAGTCTGGAAGGGCCATGTGCTGAAAGTAACAGAGGTTGGGGGTGATTGCACTGGGGTAGCTGGCTGTGTACCTGTGGCTCTCGGTGTCGAGCCCTGAAAAGTACAGTCGCAGCCTTGATATAAAAATCAGCCATGAATCCCTGCCCTGCGCTTGCGAGGGGAGTCATGGTCTGCCGTGCCGTTCTCTACCCGAGATGTCTTTACCTGCTCCCTGAAGCTGGGTCTTCAGGACACTTTTGTCACTTTCATGAGACCCATGAGATACGAACTGAAAACATGATCTGGGAGAAGCCTTACTCGTCAAGCTTGTCAGGACGGAGGGAAATGTCTTCGAAGCTTTCCCTCCTGTGTGAGGGGCTCTCGCTGATGCCCACCACTACCGAGCAGGAAACTGCTTTCTTTAATAGAGGTCATGCTGCAATTTTTCACCTTTTTATTTTTTTGGTTTACTTGTACAATGCTCAGGCTTGCTTTTTGTTTGTGAGGGATCTTGCCCCTGAAACTGTCAGAGGGATGCAGGGTTCTTGTCTCACGAAGGCAAGGAATGAATCTCACAGACACAAAACGGTGACACGAAGTGCAAGTTTATTAAGTGAAGGTGAGAACAGAAAGGAAAGAAAAAAGCTCTCTGGGGTCAGAGGGGCTGCCGCTGCATGCTTTTAGGGTCAGATTCTGATAGAAAACTGACCAGGGGACTTCGTAAATATCCTGTCTACAACATTTAAGACAAACAGGGTGGATTTGTAACTATCATGTAAATATCTTCTCTATATTTAGGACAGACAGGTGAATTGTTATGTTCCCTTCTCTCTGGTTAATGTCTTGTCTATAACATTTCTCCACACCTGGGAAGTCTGTGAGCCTGGCCAGGTAGTCCCCTGTGTGGGACTATTCAAGGGCTTCCTATCTCTCCCTGCCTAGACCTTCACCCTTTCCTTATCTAATACCTTCAGCTTATTATTCTGCTAGAGAAAACCAGTGCTGGCTATTATACTCACTCATTCTATACTTATAGTTGCTTATGGGGTAACCCACATTTAAAAAAAACACTGTAGATTGACATGCTGTCCATGCCTTCAACAATGCATGGGCCGTATTCTGACTGCATTGGGAATATGCTCTTATCATTTATCATATATTGGACATTGTTCCCTACCACTGCATATCTCTGTCTCATCTTCTTATGGGTCATATACTATTACTACTAATAATTAAAATCATTTTACTGGCCCATGATTTAATAATAATTGTAATAATAGCAATAGTCATATTGTAGCTAATAGTCATTGAGTATTCATATAACATGTGCTGGGCTAAATGCCTAATACATACTATCTTATTTAGTCCTTACCTTAATCCTGTAAGTTAGGGGTTAATAGTATCCTTGTATTATAAACAATAAGACCAAGATGTAGGTACATGTAGGTAAAATCCTTTAGGATTCACCCCACCTTGCCAACCTGTGATATGCTGACGTGCAGATACCGGAACACCCTGGGCGTATGCAGATACTGAGATCCAGTCATTGTTCTCCAGGGCCTGCTTCTTACTGTGACACAAGGCCACGGCATGTTTTTTAAGGGATCCTTATTATTCTCATTGATGGTCTTTGCCTCCCCCCCACCACCCTTGGCATTTACAAGCAGCTGTGCAGTAAACAGCTCCCTGCAAGTACCTTGCCACACTTGTTTGTTTGCCTTCAGGAAAGTTTGCAGCAGGTGAATTTCAGGGGTCAGGGTAACTTCATTTACATTGTTATTCTTCTCCAGCAAAACCCCTAAAACTTTCTTGGTAGAAGCTCCTCTGTTCTTCTGCCACCGTGTATGAAGGTCCCTGTTCCCCCACCCTCACCAAATAGTTACTAATTTTTTTGCCGAATTCTTTTTTTTTTTTTTAATTTATTTATTTGTCAGAGAGGGAGAGAGAGCGAGCGAGCACAGGCAGACAGAGTGGCAGGCAGAGGCAGAGGGAGAAGCAGGCTCCCTGCCGAGCAAGGAGCCCGATGTGGGACTCGATCCCAGGACGCTGGGATCATGACCTGAGCCGAAGGCAGCCGCTTAACCAACTGAGCCACCCAGGCGTCCCTTTTCGCCGAATTCTTAGAGATTTCATCCATTTACAGGACTATGTGTCCTGCACAGTGGAACCTTGACATCTGGGTTGTTTGTAGCTGCCACACTGACCACGTGCTCACAGCCGGGCATGGGTCTGCAGTAGAATTTGTCAACACTGACAGAATGGACAGGAACAGGGCCAGAAAGCCAAAGATGGAGTTTCTGGCTCTAGCTTTGCTATTAACTACCTCTCTGACCCAGAGGGACACCACTTTACCACTCTGTATCTCTGTTTTCATGCTTATAAAATACGTATAATCAACTTTCCCTGCCTGTGGCAAGGAGCAAAATGAACTAATGCATGTTAAAGTGTTGCAGAGTTAAGAAATGTAACCCACAAGTAAAGTAGCTTTATTGTTACCATAACAGCTAATTTAAGGAAGGTGTCACTATAGCAAATGAGAGTAAATTTTAAATAAGTGCAAAATATAAAATAGAAATGCACCACAGCAATGCCTATAAAATCCCTTAGGTCACTATTAAAGATCTAAAGTCATACACCTATTCTTTTAAACACTATTTGTTCTTAAGAGAGCAACAGGAAACTATGTATTACGTTGACACAAGTGTTATTAGAACTTCCTCTCGATAGCTCAAATCTATAAATGAAGAACTAAATGGCCAACTGAATCAAACTGAGATGCCCTTTGGGAGACATAACGTAACAAAGATCAGTTGGGCATTTAATTCGCTGAGGAGAGACAAGAGAAGCCACTGATCTGTTTGCTTAGTATACACAATTACAGAAAAAGAAAGAACCCGGTGAGAGAGTCGCAGCTGGTGTCTTCAAATAAACAGGTACTTTTAGAGAATACGTCAACAAATATTTTTGAGGACTTATATCTGCTAGACATTATTCTCAGCACGGAGATGGAAATCTAACTGGAGAGATGGCAGACACGTGGGGGTAGTTGTATGCCAGAGGATAGAATCATTGATCTCATGATGCAGATTTCAGATACAACATGAGCTAGAAATCTCCTTTATGGAAGACTGCTATTTACTGCCTCAGGCTTACTGTGTTACCATAGGTTCCTTCTTTTGGAGTGGGGGGATGGAATTCTAGCCTCGGATGTTCAGGAAAAATCTGGAAAGTCAGCTGCCTAACCCATATTTAGCTCATCCTAAATATGGTTTTTAATTTCCTAATTTTTGTTAATGGTATTTTCGTTTCTTAATATTCTCAGCGCAAAAAGAGAATAACTGAATTTGGGAGACCCTTTAAATGGTCTAATCTTCCCAAGAGATGAATGGATTTACTCAGGTTATTTTTATAGAGGGACAAGATTAAAATTAAATAACTTACTTAACAAACCTCTATTGAGATCTATCCAAGAATACGTATTGATGATTGTCTTGAGTTTAATTTGCAGAAGAACTGTATCTGGAGTTCCTTCCGGCCTTCCGTGATTTGCAGTTGGTGGCCAGGATATTGCTTTAACTTCAGGTTATAGGTTTTAAATGTCTGTGCCTCTAAGGGGATGGTTAGCCAACCTCAGGGAAGTCTGTGAGCGAGCAGCGCTGCCAGATTTGTGGATTAACGGCAAAGGATACTAGTTGTGACTTATAGCCGGTCAGTCTATTATTTCTGAAACTGCTGCTTGTTTCCCTGGAAGCTGCTCAAGCTGTTGAACGGCTGTGGCCACATCCCACTGCTGTTGTTGGCAAATCCCGAGCCGAAGGGCATCATTCTTTTTTTATTAAAAGACGGTGGAATAGACATACAAAAGCAAACACTAAAAACTGATGTTTCCCTGTTTATATATCTTTGATATTATCAGAGAAGCCAATCAATATACCTCTTAGTGCTTTGGAGAAAAGCTCGAGCAGTTACGTTAGGAAGCAGTACATAAAGATAGCTACTTAAAGGCTCTCTCGATAAAAACTTGTGTTTTCACGATTAGGAATCAAGCACACTCCTTAGGTTCTTGTAAGTCTGGAATCACAGGATCACAAGTGGTTTTCTTCATCTTCTCATTCTCCTAATGGCATTGCCTGCGCGCGTGGGTACATCTGGTACACAGGTCAGACTGGCTGCAAAACCATTTTTGTTTTTTGTTTTTTCTTTCTTTCTTTTTTTTTTTTTAAAAGATTATTTATTTATTTATTTGACACAGAGAGAGAGAGAGAGAGTTCACAAGTAGGCAGAGAGGCAGGCAGAGAGAGAGGGGGGAGCAGGCTCCCTGCTGAGCAGAGAGCCCGATGTGGGGCTCGATCCCAGGACCCTGGGATCATGACCTGAGCCGAAGGCAGAGGCTTTACCCCCTGAGCCCCCCGGGCGCCCCGACAAAACCATTTTTCACTCAGACTTCATTCACGCCAGCTTTCCTGTCTCTGCCTGTTTATCTGGGAGCCTTCTTCCTCAACTCTTTGAAGAAGTATTTATTGCAATTCAGACAAGGTAGTAGGATTCAGGGTTGGGGGAGCTTTAGGGGAATAGCCAGCAGGAGAGAAGGAAGAGGCTGCCCAGCCTGTTAAGTTCCCTGGAGATGGTGAGCAGAGCAGGACCCTTCTCAGTACTCGACAGTGTCTGGATTCTCTATCCCAACAATTCCAGCGACCCTATCAGTGGGGAAATAAACAGACAACTGAACATCAGCATTTTAGCTTTGGGTTGCCAGATGTTTCAGCGGGGTCCAGGAGGGCACACTGGCCCGGGACCTTGGGAACCATGGCCAGTTGTCTTTGGAGGTTTACCTTCCTACACGGGAGAAGCCGTAGGTCCCAAGGGAAGCAAAGCTCACCAAGTGCCTGCGGGAGATGGGGTGGGGTGAATTCCAACTCACTGGGGGCCCTGACAGCCTGAGCCATTCTCCAAATAATCTGCTCATTCTGTCACCAGTATTGACTCCCTGTGACTCCTTTCTCTAAGAAGTGAAGAGATGCACATCTTTCTTTACATGCTCTTGACCCGAAGCACTAAGGATCTCCTTCCCGTGAATCATCAGTCAAAAGCATTTCACGTTTGTGTTATGTTTTTGACATTAAGTTAACTCAAAGGCAAAGTAATTCTCTTTTTGGGGGGGATATAAGAGCATTTAAAACAATAAGGGACATCCCTTTACAGCAACAAGCCTGCCTGTCTTATGCCTGTTAGCATAGGTGTAACTAGGTGTAAATAGGAATGGTTAATAGAAAATTGGTTTAAAAAGTATACTGCGACCAGAAGATGTCATCTTACTATAGTTATGATTTCTGCCTTAGTGTATGCACATGCAGGGCTCGACGGTGTCCTGAGTCGTCTTGGGAAACGGAAGGTGCTAGGAAGGGGGAATGAAGGGGGGATTGAGCGGTCGTTTACCGAATTTGTCTGCACCCGCTTTGTCTCTTGGCAATCTTGTGATGAAGGCGTTATTTCCATTTGCTAGATGAGAACAAGGAGCGCTCGAATTTATGGTCGTGAAGGCAGGAGACTGCTCCCTGGATATCGGGACCTAAGGTGTTAATACAAAGTGATTCCTGTTCACTTCTTAATCCATAACCGAGCATCATAGCCAGGATATTGACACTGATGCAACTCATCAATCTTTGGCCTTCCTGGTTTATTCATGTGTGTGTGTTAAATTCTAAATTCAGTCCTTGCACCCATCACCAGTCAAGACACGTGGTCCCCATCTCACAAATCTCACCTGTGCTGCCTTTTGTCATCACGTCTGTCCCCCTCTCCTCCCTGATGATGAGAGCCACTCTGGACACTACCTATAAAATTGTACCATCGCAAGCGTGTTATATCCATGGAATCTCAGTGTATAACCTTTTACGATGGTCTTTTTTTTTTTTTTTTTTTTTCCCCACTCAGCAGCATTCCCTGCATATTGAAAACCAGTTGGGGAATAGTTCTGTCCTTTCATGACTGACTCGAATTCCGGGATGCGGCATGCCTCTGTGGTCACCATCACCGCGGCAGAGCATGCTGCGTTGATTCACACTGACTGTCACTTCTGCACGGGTTTCAGTGGGAGGGGGAGTTTCATTTGTCTTGGATCGAACCCCGCACTGATGATGCTGGTTTGTATGTGAGTTGCGTGTTTCGTCTAGAAGAAACTTCCAAATGATGTTGAGTGTCATTTTCTTGCCCTCACCCCTGCCTTTTTTAAATTTTGCCATCTGTACATCCTCTTTGGTAAATTGTCCATATATCTTTTTCTTATTTTCTGATTGGATTATTTAGCATTTTTTAAAAAAAGATTTCTTTGTAGGTTCTTAGGGTGCCTGTGGCCCAGTCAGTAAAGTGTCAGATTCCTGGTTTGGGCTTGTTTCATGATCTCGTGGTTGTGAGATCTAGCCCTGCATCAGGCTCTGCACTCAACAGGGAGCCTACATGGGATTCTCCCTCTCCCTCTGTCCCTCCCCTCCCTACTGACTCTCTCTGATGGAAGAAAGGAAGGAAGGAAGGCAGGCAGGCAGGCAGGCAGGAAGGCTGATTTCTTGGTCTATTCTAGATAACAGTCCTTTGTAGAATATGTGGTTTGCTAGTATTTCCCCACAGTCTGTTATTTGTCTTTTTATCTTATTCATATAAGTCTTTACAAAGCAAATGTTTTAAATTTTGTTGTGGTTGAATTTATGAACTTTCCAGAGTTTGTGCCTTTGGTATCAAGTTTAAAGACTCTGCTTTTCGTAGGCATTAGTCCTTTTAGATATCTTAGTGTCTACACCATTCTATATACATTTTGGAATAACCTTGTATACATCTCTAAAGTTCTTGGTGGGACTGTGGTAGGACTTGCATTATACCTGTTGAACAGTTGGGGAAGAGTTGAGTCTTCCAGTTCATTCATCAAATGCTTTTTATGTGTCATTTGATGTGAATAAAAAAATTGTCCCTTGTTAGCTAGTTCCTGTTGTGGATTACATACTTGACTTTTGAATCCTGAACCAGCCCTGTGTGCCTGGAATCAATTCCACCTTGTGGTGGAATGCCAGCAATGGCCAGCAATCCCTGTACCAAGGGAGGAAAGCTTACTGAAAACTTTTCTCTAAAGAGAGGAGAAGGCAAGGGGGTCAGTGCTACAGAGAGGACGACCCTTGCTCTTTTTTCGCTCCTGCTTTTTTTGGTCCTTAGGATAATCACAGATCTTATCACTGTTTTTCAAGCATGTGAGTGTGACAAGGGGCTTTGCTGGAACTGGGAGAATCTGTTTATGGGAAAGATACCATATGCTGATCTGCATGTTCCATGATTTCTGGTACACATAGCCCAAGGGACAATGCATACATCTCTTAGGTCACAGGATGGTTGCGTGGGCTAAGAAAGCTTTGGGGACGACAACTCCCCGTAGCATTCCTATGATAGTGTGGTCACACAGGCCTCGGCATTCTAAAGGCCTAAGCCCTTCTCCAAAACCTTCCATCGCCCCCAGCGGCCTCCATGTTACATTTTAGCAAGCCAGGTATTATGGCTGATGGATGCTTTACATTAACTCCAATAGTGGAAAATAATTCTTGTTGCACATTATTGGATTAAGTCTTCTAGTATTTTATTGAGGAAATGTGTGTCTATGTTGATGAGACATATTGGTCTGTGGGTTCTTCCTTCCTTCTTTCTCGCTTTCCTTTCTTTCCTGTCCCTTTCCCCTCCCTTTCTTCCTCCCTTCTTTCCATTCTCTTTCCCTGGTTTTAACATCAGATTAACACTGGTCTCATTTAATGAGTTGAGAAGTATTACTTCCTCTGTTTTTTTCCAGAGAAGTTTATAAAAACAGTGCTGATTCTTCTATAAAAGATTGGTAGAATTCTCTAGTGAAACTATCTGGGTCTGAACATTTCCTTTGGGGTATCTTCTTAATTACAGTAACAATTTCTGTAATGGTCATAGGACTATGTGTATTGTCTATTTCATCTTGATTGAATTTTGATAGTTTGTGGTATTCAGAGAATTGTTTCATTTTTAATAGTCTGTCAGCTTCATGAGTCCAAAGTTGTTCATAATGTTTCTTTATTATCTTCTTTATGACTCTTGACTCTGTAATAATATCTACAATTTTATGCCTAATATTGGTAATGTGTATCTTCTTTCTCCCTCCCTCTCTCTCCCTCTTTCCCCTCCAGTCTTCTAAGAAGCTTATCAATTACATCAATTTTTTTAAAGAAATAGCTTTTGTTTCTTTTTTTCTATTTTTTTTTCTCTATTTGCAATTTTATTGACTTTTGACACTCATCATATTCTTCCCCAGCTCCTTTGGGTTTATTTTGCTTTACTATTTATAGTTCCTTGTGGTTGGAACATAGGTAATTATTTAATTCCTTTTCCCTTATATAATGTAGTGATTTTAGTACTATAAATTTTCCTGTTAGCATTGTAATAGCTATATCCCAGATTTTTTAAAAATTATGTTTTGTTCTTATTTTGATTCTGTTCTTTGTTTGTTTCATTTGAGACTTTCTCTTTGGATCATGGATATGTGTTGTTTGAGTTTCATGTGTTTAGAGATTTAGTATTAAAAATAGTATTATTTCAGTTTCTTTTTTTATTTATTTAATTTTATTTTTTCAGCGTTCCAAGATTCATTGTTTGTGCACCACACCGAGTGCTCCATGCAATCCTTTACCTCCTTAATACCCACCACCAGGCTCACCCATCCCCCACATCCCCCTCCCCTCTAAAACCCTCAGTTTATATTTCAGTTTCTTTAAATGTGTTGAGGTCCATTGTCTGACCCAGAATGTGGTCTTTGTTGGTGAATGTTCCATAGTAGTTTATAAAGCATGTGTGTTCTGCGGCTGGGGGGTGAAGTGTTCTGCATGTCAGTTAGATCCTGTTGGTTAATTCTATAAACTTGCTGATTTTTTTTTCCAGTTGGTAAATCACAGCTGTTAAAGTCCTCAACTGTACTGTTAATTTGTTATTTCTTCTCTCAACTCTATCAGTTTTGTTTCATGGATTTTGAGGTTCTGGTGTTTGTTGTTTGCACATTTAGAATTTGTGTTTCTTCCTGGTGGATCAATCATTTTATCGTTGCATAATGTCCCTCTTTGTTTCTAGAGTTTTTTGGTTTATTTATTATTTTTATTTTATTTTATTTTACCTTTTTTTTTTTTTTTAATTTTAGAGGGAAAACACCATGAACTGGTAGGGGAGGGGCAGAATCTTAAGTAGGCTCCACATTCAGTGCAAAACCCCGCTCAGGGTGTGATCTCATGACCCTGACATTAGTCATGACATGAACCAAAATTAAGAGTCAGACTCAAACAACTGAGGCATCCAGGTACCCCAAGAATTTTTTTTTCTTCTCATGGCTATCTTTATCATATATTAATGTGGCTACTCTTGCTTCTTTGCTATCAATATTTGGATGGTATACTTCTTCTCATTCTACTTTCAACCTACCGATGTCCTTTACTTTGAAGTGTGTTTTTTTGTGAACAGCATGAATTTGGGTTTTGATTTTATCCATTCTGCCTCTCCGTATCTTTTAATGAATTAGACCATTTATATTCGATATTATTACTGATATGTTATTGTTTGCATCTGCCATTTTATTATTTGTTTTCTGCTAATTTTCTCTGGTTCTGATTCTGCTGTTTCTTTCTTCTTTCTTTCTTTCTTTCTTTCTCTCCTTCTCTCTCTTTCCTTCCTTCCTTTTTTTCTTCCTTCCTTCCTTTCTACCTTCCTTCCTTCCTTCTTTCCTGTGAATCACTGCAACATTTTTTAAAGGATTCCATAGTTCTCAAAATGGTTGCTCTAGGTATTACAATAGACATTAGTGATGTATAACAGCCTACAGATTATGAGTTTTCTATTACTGTTGTAGCAACTTGGTGAGTTAAAACAGAAATTTATATTCTTATAATTTTGGAGCCCAGAAATCCAAAGTCAGTTTTGTGGGTTTTTTTTAAGATTTTATTTATTCATTTGACACACAGAGAGAGAGAGAGAGAGAGAGATCACAAGTAGGCAGAGAGGCAGGCAGAGAGAGAGGGGAGCAGGCTCCCTGCTGAGCAGAGAGACGATGTGGGACTCAATCCCAGGACCCTGAGATCATGACCTGAGCCGAAGGCAGAGGCTTAACCCACTGTGCCACCCAGGCATCCCACAAAGTCAGTTTTACTCAGCCAAAATCAAGGTGCAAGCAGGACCACTCTCCCTCCAGAGGATCTGGGAAAAGATCTGTTCCTAGATTCTTCCCGTTTTTGATAACTGCTAGCATTTCTTGGCCTCTGGCCCTGTCACTTTCCTCTCTGCCTCCAAGTTCACACTGCTTTCTTCTCTTCTGTCTGAAATCTCCCCCTGACTCTCTCTTAAAGGACACATGTGAAGGCCTGTAGTGCTCACCTTCGTAATCCAGGATCATCCCCTCCCAACCGCCACCACCTTGAGATGCTTAACTCAAGACACATTTGTGGAAATGATTGCCATATAAAATAGCATGCACAGGTGCCCTGGATTAAGACATGCACATTAACATGGCCATCATTCATCCTACTGCAATGATTTCAACTTTTACCCCTTTGCCATATAACCTTACTTCCATTTAGACCCCTTTAGTTTTCCAACTTTTACAGATCATTATACTGAGTTCAGAGGGTGTTATAATTTTTATTGCAAAGATTAAATATGATTTATGGAATTTACTATGAAATAATAGTATAATTTGTATTCCTATAATTTCTTCCCTGTCCTGTGTTCCTTCTTTCTCTTGATGTTTCAGCTTCCTCCTATTTTCTTTTCAAAGAAGTTCATGTAGCCAGTCACTAAGGTTGGGTCTACTAGCAGCAAATTCTTTGTCTGACATTTAAAAAAATTCCCTTGATTTCTGAAGAATACATTCACTGGATATAGAATTTATGGTTGACAATTCTTTTCTTTTCAAAGCTTCAGAAAGGTTGTGACACTTCCTTTTGTCCTCCAGTGGTCAGGAGATACACATTCAAAAGAGTAAATTTGAGTAAATAATGAGTCTTTCTCTCTGGCTATTTTCCAGATGTTGTTCTTTGTCTCTAGTTTTCATTTAATTAGATGTGTCTTGGCATGGTTTAGTTTTGGATTTATCCTGTTTGAGGGTCACTGATTTTCTTAGAACTGTAGGTTTATGTGTTTCAAATACCCTTCACTCTATGGTCTTTGGCTCTTTTGCTTCTGTCCCCAGGATCTGGAGGTTTTGTTCACTTTTTTTCAGTCTATATATTTTCTGTTGTTCAGTGTAGGGGAATTCTATTCATGTGTTCTCAAATTCACTGATATCATCACACATCTCTACCATCAGCCTTCTATCAATTTTTATCTTCATTTATGTTGTACTTTTTAGTCCTATAATTTCCATCTGGTTCTTTCTTTATAACTTCCATTTCTTCACTGATACATTTTTCATCTTCATGCAGATAATTTGTAAGTGACTGTGGAAGCATTTAATGATGACTGTTTTAAAACCCTTATCAGATGATTGCAACACCTGCTTCATTTCAGGTGTTGGCAGTTCGTTGTCTTTTCTCATTCAAATTTTGATTTCTTAGCTCTTAGTGAGATAATTGTATCCTGGTTATTTTGTCTATCATGTTAGGACACACTGATACCATATAAATCCCTCATTATAGCAGCCAATGACCCTGGGTAGGCTCAGCATACAGGTCTTTGCCAACGTTGTGGGCTTGGATTCCAATGACAGGTGAATTTTCAGATAAATTAAAGTGCTGTCTTGGTCATCTTGGTTGAGCTAGTGCCACTGGCTCTTGTACTCATTCTTATTGGGACCAGGGTGTTTCTGGGAGGGGAGTATTTGGGATCCTGCTACCAGTTCTTTCCCCACACCCCTCCCTCTGCCTAGGTTTCTGGGAATGGAGGAAAGTCTCAGTTTCCCATGAGCCAAGACAAAATGTCTTCCTCAGTCAGGTCTCTTGTGTGGCTGAGTCTCTCTTGCAACTTCTATCTGTCTTGGTATCTTTCCTCAGAAAAGAGAACCCCAGGTTCACGGGGAAAGTGAAGGCTAGACATTTGTCATTGTTAGGGCTCTTTGTCTTAACAGCTACATTGCTGCCTGTTGTTGTTAAAGGGATACCATATACATCCTAGAGGAAGATGAGCTTATCTGGAGCTTTCTGTTGCCCGGATGGGAAACACCCATCTGGTTGGTCTTCTGTTTGTGCAAGCAAGGCACCTGATACTATGGTGTTTCTTTGGTCCTGGGTCCCAAACCAGCTTTCCTTCTTCTCCCTCCCTTTAGAGTTCTCTTCTGGTCATCTCTTGTGATGTTCCAAGGGTTTATGCCTGTGCTTAGCAGCCAAGAACATGTAAAAAAGTGTCTCCCAAGTCTGAATTGGTAGTTCATATACCTTTAAATAGTCTGGGCTTCCCTCAACAGGAGAATCCTATAAGATTACTTTGGGGCTTAATACTCTGGCTCAGTACTTCAAATTTTGGACTAATATTTTGTCTACAGTTCTATATATAAAGATTCTATGATGTGGACTCAGCTTCTTGAGTTTGAAGGAGGGGTTGCAGATGACTGATGTAGCGCACATCCTCTTTTGTGCTACTTGGCTGGAGTGGCTTACAGCACAGTGAACAAAGTCAGCCACATCAGAATGGAACATGTGCATGAGTCAGTTACATGCAGATGCCAGCTGGGAAAATCATGATGGCTTCAGGATAAGTACAGATTACATCCAGGTTTCATATTTTACATCATAATATGGTAATTTATTCTATAAAGCCACAGCCTTGGCTTGTTTCTCAGAGTCAGCCTGATTTGTAAGTCAGAGTCCAATTTCTCTCCACTTGTTCAGGCTCTCTGTGCTGGTGCATATCATGTAAGTAGACATGGTACCTGTGACTTCCAGGAGAGAGGAGCCTGCCTAGGTACAGGTTGGATTAAGAACCTTTAGTGCCCATCAGGGCTCCCTCCTAGGCTGATTTGCTGTCAGGGCTGGGTCAATACTTGGTCAGTAGTATATCTGAAGAACCCAAGATCACAATTATGACCAGTGTTTCAATCCTCTCTGCCTTGGTATTTTTAGTGCATAACTTGACTTATGACCTTGGCTGTGACCTCTCTGTGTCTGCCAACCTTTACCAAGGGATCATATCAGGGCATCTCTTAATCTTATTAAAGGTATTTTCCTCCATCCCTGAGAGGGATGGTCTGTCCAGGTGCTAGAACAGACCAGATATGCTGTCTTCTAAATTAATTTAAACTTCTCCTTAGAACTCCAGCACCACCCAATTAAGACAGATGGCCAAGTGAAATATTTATTTTAAATAACTGCATTTTGTACACTTCCTGCAGAACTTATGAAATTTATGGACAGTAAGGAACTATAAAAACTTCAAGATCAGTGAATTCTAGGCGAGTTTGTAGCTTAGGAGGAGAATTTGTTTTTCAACTGCCCATTTACCATAAAAATGCTTATATTAAAGGTTTAGCACACCATTTTCCCTTTAGACACCCACCAGAAGAATGTAGGTAAAACTTTTCCAGGGCTTCTGTCTTACTAATTTCATGCTTTGACAGCTTTGTGGCGTGCTCACTGTTGGGTGTTTTTTATAACCAGGTTTGAGCAAATTATTATCTTTTGTAAATTAGTATACAGTAAAATAGGAGTTGTTGGTGCACAAATCTACAAGTATCAACACATGGATAGATGTGGAACCAGCACCAGAGTCAGGATACGGAGTGATTCCGTCACCCCCAAACTTCCATTCCTTTGTAGCCACACCTCCCACCCTGAACACTAGACAGCTGGCCTGTTCTCCATCACTACAGTTTCATCTTTTTGAGAACATCACAAAGAGTAGTTATATCTACATAATTTCTGAGAATATAGGTGGGAGTGTAATGGCATATCCTCTAAAGAAAACAGGCAACCAGTTCCCTATGAACTTAATATACATTTATCATAACATCCAGGAATCCCACTCCTAGGTATTTACCCTAGGAATATAAAATTTACCCTACATGAATGTATACACCAACTCTATTCCTAACTGCCAAATCCCTGTAAGCCACAGAAATGCCCTTCAACCAGTGGATGGACAAATATACCAGTAGCATACTCACCCAGGGGAATTCTACTCAGCAGAACCAAGGACAAATTTACATATGCAGGAACACGGTATTCACAGAGGCCTTGCGTTGAGTGGACATTATCATGGTTGGTGTAGCCATCTTTTCAAGCAGACCCATTTCATGTATGTAGGGACAGAACTCTTGAATCTTTCAACAAGGGCCAAAGAGAAGATCTGTTCAGAAATGAGCTCACTCTTCTCTAAATTATAATATTTACAGCTACCAAAACATCATAAAGTCATTGTGTCATATGGGTGCAATTATGGCTTAAAGAACACTGACCTCCCCAAGAAATGAAAGAAAAAAAGAAAGAAAGAGAGAGAGAAAGAAAAAACCCTGACCCATTTTCATGTGAAAGAGTTGAGATTTGCTGTGTTTGTTAGAAAGGAACAAATGCATAATCAAAAGTCATTTGTTTCAGGTTGACAAAATCATTTAATATACTGGGAATTATTGTCATAAGTACTGTCTATTTCAATTCAGCATGGGCACTGACTGCAAAACTCACATCAAACCACTAAATGCAAGTCAGCTCTACCTTCTCTGAAATCTATCAAAAAGCAAAAGAATTTTATATTTCAACAATTCCTTTAATATGATTTAATACAATTATTTAACAGATGAGGAAGGTCTTAAGAGGGGAGGGTGATGAGATGAGTGAGCCAAGTAGTGGGTACTAAGGAGGGCACACATTGGGTGGAGCACTGGGTGTTACACGCAAACAATGGATCATGGAACACGACATCAAAAACTAATGATGTACTGTATGTTGACTAACATGACATAAAAAAATAAAAAAAAACCATGAAGAATAAGAAGGGAACTATTTTCCTTTGTTTTAAATAATAGTACAATAATTTTAAGATTAAAAGTTTAACATAAAAATACTTTTACATTTTTTCAAGTAATTTTAAAAACATTAAAGAAACTTAAAATAATCATTTAAAAAATAATTGGGAGTTAAAAAGTAATTGTGTCATTTCACAGTTATTTTCATAAGTCAACCAGCTAAAAAGCAGTTGGTTTAAATGCTAGAGAGAAATACAAAGCCCGACATTTGACTGAACGAACTTTGTGTTAAGTGTAGCACCTGGTGGATCAGTTTTACGTGAGACGACAGACTGGCATAGATAGGAATAAAATAACAGCTAGTGCAGAACGACGAGAACTTCAAACATATGCCGCAGAGGTATTTCTAAAGTCGTAAATTTGGCAACACATTTGTTCAAGGTGTGAACATCTTCTACACGATAGTGCAGTTTCTAACAACTGAGAAGTAAGCCCAAAGCCTAGAAAGGAAGGGATTCCAGGACCGAGAGGCGGTTTTGAGGCTGCTTCCATGATGCTGTGTGGGACAGTCAGCCCTCGAACTAAGAAAGTGGACACAGAGAGAAGGAAGTGGTGTGGTTAGTAGGACCTGCGGTGAATGGGATGGCAAAGAGGGGACAGCAAGAGAAAGAACTACCTCTCTCAACCTCTAGTGACCAGGTGGCTGGTGGAATGAGGAGGGATTTGGGAGATTCAGAGAGGGGGGCAGTTCAGACTTGATTGCCTAAATGTTCTTTCTCTGATGTTTACAAATAAAGCTATCTGTGGAGAGAAGGGGAATAGGATTGGGAAGGAGCTTGGGAAAGTTGAAGATGGTTTGAGGCAACAGCTAGTGGGATGGGAAGGAAAAATACGCTGAGTGTGGCCCAGGGAGAAAGTGTGTGTTGAGGGGTGGGCAGGAATCTGGAGACCGTGGTATATATTGGTGTAAGTCAGAAAACTCTTCACCAGGTTAGAGGAAGATAGAGCAGATTGCTAGGTTGGTCCTAAGTGGGTTCTGTCCAATGAATGGAGCAGATGGTAAGGCTATCGAGAGCACCGTGGAGGGACCGCTGGGAGAGTGGATCAGAGTATCAGCCACACTGTCCAGGGCGTGTAAAATGCAGCGAAATAAATAGAGGCCCCTGGAATTTGAAGACTGGGTTTCAGGGGGTGTGAGCACATGGCAGTTCAAAGGCACTGTGGTCAGAGACAGTGGTTAAGAGCCCAGGATTTTTATTATAAAGAGTAGCAAAGTGACCAGCACCTCACTTTAAATGGAGGGGATGGAAGGGCCCCTGCAGTTGAAAGGATCAAGGGTCTGTGAATTGTTTAGCAGAATTGTCCATGTGGACACTCTTTTTTAAAAAATATTTTATTTATTTATTTGACAGAGAGAGAGAGAGAGATCACAAGTAGGCAGAGAGGCAGGCAGGCAGAGAGAGGGGGAAGCAGGCTCCCCGCCGAGCAGAGAGCCCGATGTGGGGCTTGATCCCAGGACCCTGAGATCATGACCTGAGCCGAAGGCAGAGGCTTTAACCCACTAAGCCACCCAGGCACCCCCCATGTGGACACTCTTAACAGCCTTGGGTGAAGATGGCACCACGGTGAAGATGGCAATCACCCAGCGGGTTGCAGGAAGATGGCAGAGATAAGCAGCAAGGTGGCACGGAATAATGTCATGAATCTCGAGGTCTTGGGGTATAGCATGTGAGTCGAGAGTGGACATAGGGAATGTAGATCAGAAGGACGTTGACTCCACCTCCATGAGGAGTTGATAAATGCCAAAAAGAAAATATGGTGTGTACACACACACACAACCCCCCCCCCCCCCACACACAAATGTTCTTCAGCCATTTACAAGAATGGAATCTTGCCATTGGCAACAATATGGATGGAACGGATGGACCCAGATTGTATTATTCTAAGTGAAGTAAGTCAGAGAAAGACAAATACCATCTGATTTCATTTGTATGTGGATCTAAATATAATAATGGTAAAATAACAATTAAACACAGAACCAGGACAGTCTCATAAATCCAGAGAACAACTTGGTGGTTGCCAGCAGGGAGGGGCCTCAGGGTGGGTGAGGTAGATGAAGGTGAAGAGGATTAAGAGGCACAAACGTCCAGCTGTAAAATAGACAAGCAACAGAGATGACAAGAACAGCATAGGGGATGTATCAACAATATGCTGTAATAGCACTGGCTGGTGACAGGCGGTGTCTACGCGTACCATGGTGAGCATCGTACCGAGTTGTTGAATCACTCTGTTGTACCCTGAAACGAATACAGCATTGCATGTCAAACATACTTCAATAAAAAGGAAAAAAATAGGAAGAAAAAAGCATCATCGTCTACTTATTTTACATGTAACTCAAGAGCCAATATCTATTAGTGTGTAAGAAAAATCAGGGGTTATACGTCTCTCTTCTTTGTGTGTATATAAACTTTATGACAAAATGATACTTTTTCTATTCATTGTCTTACCCAAGGCAGCGATTGTTTTTAAGGATTCTGTTCTTAACTAATCTCTACACCCAACATGGGGCTCAAACTCACGACCTCAAGATCGAGAGTTGCTTCTGGAGCCAGCCAGGCCCCTCCCCAGAACGGTGAATTCAACCTGAGATACACCAAGTAACTGTTTATAATTGCTGTAAGAACAGACCTCCCTTCACATATTCACATAGTCCAGAGAATGCAGTACAAGAGAAATTAAAAAAAAAAGGAAAAGAAATAAGCCAGGTAGAAAATGAGCACCAGAGAACCCCCTCCTCCAGAAACACCAGACATAACCTCTGCTGAGAATAGTTAGGAAAACTGAATACAGAATGAATCGGCAGGTCTCTCAAGGCATAAGAGAATGATTTAAGGCGGCCAGGATTTTAGAAGATAGAAATCAAAAAGGAACCAATATGCATTAAGATGAATCTCATATTTCATAAATCACTTTCCCCTGGGGGCATTTTCTGATTCTCAGTTTAGGGCATCCTGGCAGACGGATATCAGTGACTCAGAGAATATGGTTTTGGGAGACATGGGATGTGGGGGCCCCTGAGCTGGGCTATAAAACTGGACTTGAGGATCCAAGATATCAAGGAAAAGAGAATTACAGGGTAACCAGCCTGGCATCTGCCGGGCTGTGGTCCTTGATGTATTTGCCTAAGCCTCGCTTTCCTGGGATTAGAAGAAAAGAGCCCGAACAAAAATTTGCTGTTACAGGTCTACAGAGCTCAGAAGAACTGGAATTTTCAGGCTAAGTGGACAAAGATAGTGTCCAAGACCTATTTTTTTCAGGAGGAGATCTAGTCGTAAATGTATTTTCTGGATTGTGGCATAAGAAGGCATGAGCCCTGGGAAACAGGCTGGAAATGTAGCTGTGAATCATTCAGATGACTGAATGGGTCAAGGCCGTCACTCTAATGTCAGAGGAAAATGAAAACAGTATTCAGAACTTCTAGGTTGGCTTCTAGGCTATGTCTGCCATTCAATCAAAGCTTACCTGGAGTGTCCAGAAAGAACGCCCAATGACCCCAACCCAGGAGACAGAGACGAGAAAAAGAACGAGACATCCAGAATCACAGTTAGCACTCAGGGACTCTGGTAATTAACTATGATTTATAAAACTTAAGAAAATAAGTGAAATAATCAATAATTTTACCAGAAAACTGTAATCCATAACAACAAACCAAATGGAAGTTTAAGAATTGAAAAATGCAGTATCTGCTATATTAGCTCGATCTAGGTGTTTGAACTGGAAGTTAGTTTAGTAAAAAATATTCCGACTGAATCAAGGGGAAAAAATGCATGGAAATGATGTGTATCATGGGAGTTCTGAAGGAAAGAGAGTGGACAACATCTGAAAACATTGCTAAGAAATTTCCAGTACTGACCATGGACATCGAGGTTGCGATTCATGAAATTCCATCAGCCAGTCAGGCTAATACCACGGAAACCTCACACTGGCACATGGCAGTAAATCTGCTGCCAAACAGACAAGGCAATCTCTTAAAATCAGCATAAGCAAAGAAATATTTTCCAAAGAGCAAATACAAGACTGATAGACCCTTCTCAAGATGAATAACAGAAATGAAAAGACAGCAGAGTAGCACACCTGAAGTGCTGGGAGAAGAGAAGCTATCACGTGAGAGCCTAAAGTCGAAGGTAATCGACCAATCAAAAAAGGAAAACCAGGAAAAATGAACTTTAAGTTATCATGAAATTATATTCTAAATGAAAGGTGAAATTCTCTGGTTAAGTCAAGTAGTATAAATAAAATATAAAAATAATATGAATCGATTATATGATGCTTACAAGAGGCAAACACTGTATATAGAGAGAGTAACTTGAAAGTAAAAGTTGAGGAAAAGATCCTTCTGGCAAGGATTAACAAAAAGAAGAAAAATGTGGCATTATAGATCAAAGGAAATAGACACTTACCCTGGACATGTATGGTCTGTTCATATGTTGGTATGAGGCACTTCAACAAAAGGCATGCATAGGGAAGAAAACAAGTCTCTTCGAAGCAAACAATCAAATAAAACACCAAATATAAAAGAACAATCTCTCTAGCAAAGAAAAATCTTCAAAAAGAAATACTTTTTAGTGACTGCACATCCCTCACTGAAATTCTGTTTTTTTTTTTTTCCAACTTTTGTGTAACATTGCGTAAGTTACTTCCCATGTAATGACGACTGTTCATCTCCCTTCGAAGAAGCAGGTTTTCTGTACGGCCCAACGTGAGTGTATTGGGTTTACAGACCAATGACAGGAGTGATGGGGCGAATCATTGTTCATATTCCCGAAGTGCTTGGCTGAAAGCAAAACTTCCTATTTGATTACAGACATTTATTTTGGTTGAATTGATTTTTTTCTTACCCTTTTCCTATTTCATCATTTTTTTTGGTCAGTGTCTTGAGTTCAGTCAGAGGATTCGTGTTTCCTCGCGCTGGCTGACAGCAGCCACTATGTGACTATTTTATGAACACGGAATGAATGCTTCATTGCAACTTCCATTTGGAAGACCTGGGCGTTGGCATGCAGGGGGGAAGTTCAGTAAACTTGCCACGTCTATTTCAGCTATGCATGCTGTTCTTCTTGTCGATATTTTCTTAATGTATGGCTACGTGTGTGTGTGTGTGTGTGTGTGTGTGTGTATGAACAGTTTTAGTTTCACAACAAAATTAAGAGGAAGGAGCAGATAGATCGGTGTAGTCCCCTCCCCCCTTACACACAGCCTTCCCCACTATCCACAGTCCCCCGCAGGTGGTACATTGGTTACAAATAATGAAACCATATTGACACATATTATCACTCCAAATTCATAGTTTGTATTGAGAGTCATTCTTGCTCCTTTACATCCTATGGGTTTGGACCAACGCATAAAGATATGTATTGACCATTATAGTACCATACAGGGTAATTTCACGGTCCCGAAACTCTCCTGTACTCCACTTTGTCATACCTTCTCCTACCCCAGGCAACCTCGGATTTTTTTTTTTTTTCTTAACTGTCTCCATAGTTTTTCCTTTCTCAGAATGTCATAGCGTTGAAATCACACAGTATGTAACTTCTTAAGTTTCTTTTCATGAATTGATAAAATCAGCTCATGTCTTTTTAGTGCTGAAGAATTTCTAAAAGAGATTTTGCGGTCAAGGTACGTGATAATTTCAAAGTAGGAAATCTAAGTGTTTTGTGAATGAATCCGAACATTTCTCAGCTTAGAGATATTGATAGTGTGATGTTATTCATGTTGATGGTGTGACGTTACACAGCTGATACAGAAGTAAGATCTCTCTCTCCCTCCCACGATGGGATCACCACCTGTTCTGGGTCTGGGACTAAAAGGCCTGCACCTGGAGAAGCCCTTCCGTTCTGGACAGATAGGAAAGTTGGTGATGCTGAGTCAGTTCTTAAAATCGAAGATGTACATTTTCAAACATAGAAAAGAATAGTTACTCTAAAATGTTTGTAACGTTGAGGCTTACATAGAAATATGAATTGCAAGTGGCTATTGATTCTTCTAAGGAGGGTCCGAAGGTACACACCATACTTGTCTGTTGAGGCAGGAAGACTTGATGGTTTTCCTCAAGGTAACCATAGAGATGTTTGGTGATTCGAGTAACGGTTCTCACCTTTCCCTTCTGTCCAGACTGACCGGGTCCAGCGTCCCAGACCTCATCGTGAGCATGAGCAACCAGATGTGGCTCCACCTGCAGTCGGACGACAGCATCGCGTCCCCCGGGTTTAAAGCTGTCTACCAAGGTAGGGCCCCCAGGCGCCCACCCACGCCTAAAGCTAGCATGTTTATAGAGGGCAAGCGCCGTGCTCCACGTGTGAGATCCACATGAAGCCGGCATGCTTTAAAAAACAGGGGCTGGCTATTTGCTTTTCCTTAGTTAAAGCTCCACCTGTAGTCCTTTTTTTGCAAAGGCTTTTTAAGTTGGAAGCTTGGCTTGCCACGATCGGTGCCATCAGTAGGCCAAAAATGAGGAGTACGACCGAGTAGGAACACAGGCTCTGAGAAGTGTGCACACGGTGGATCTCGGCGTTTTCTCCCTTCCCGAGAGACAGTCATGACGCTCATTAACTAGAGGAAGCATTTTGAACAATGAATCGAAGTGGCATTGATTTAATTAAGCTCCATTCTGTGCGTGCTCGTGTACAAATGTGTGTGTGTTGTTGTGAAACTGGAAAACAGAGAAATCTTTATGAAGTTGGAGAGAATTCTACCAAGTTCTCGTGCAGGAGAAAAGTGTGTGGTTTGGGAGTTAGGAGTCACAATGACTCCGGAGGCGTTGGCTTCACCTCTGAATTCATGTGCGGGAGCCATTCTGTGGGAGAAGGTTTCCATCGAGCAGTACAGCTGTGTGTCCCATAAACCAGGGTCTCACGTGGGGCGTCGTCTAAGTGGCTCATACACAGACCATTTTCGTTCAGCTGCACTCTTTGGTGTTCCTGAGATCAGTAATCAGTTTGACTCGAGAGATAAACGTGAAAGAGGCTTGGGAACATGTTCCCTTCTCCATTTTGAATTATCCAAGTCATGGGGGAGAAGCCTCTACAGCTTCGACCCTGTAATTTTCTGATGAAGAGAAAGAAACCATTCTCTTACACTCAGATAATACATACGTGTCCCCAGAAACAGTAAGAGGTCTCAGATTAAAAGGGTCTATAAAATATTTTATGAAACTACTTATTTATAAAACTTTAAAGGATATATGTAAGCTATCATTTGCATTTGATGTCGTCCTTTCAACAAGCCGCAAACTGATTTGAAATCATTTTCAACAAGATCGAGAAGAACCTTTTACCAACTTGAATGCAAATTAAGAGAAGTCTTTTCAGGTCAACTTTATACTATCACACAAATGCCTGTGAACTGATTGTCACTTTACTAAAATAACCAGGAAACTGCATTTTAAACCCATTCATATATTTTCGTTAATACAAGAAAAATCAATTATTAAAAAGAAACTGTTTAGACTGTGGTATAAGAAAATATGCAGGGGCCATTCAGAATAAAACATAAATCTGTGTTTTACATAACAATGTGCATTTTAAAAACTTAGACATTTTCCATAAGTAAGGCATCAAAATTTTAGAGAACTAACGAATTACAGAGTAATGTAATACAATAAAAATGATGATGATTTTACTGGAATTATTTTGCTGGAGGGGAGCCGTTAAAAGAAAAGAAATAATTAATTTGTAAGTTTTATTGTCAGGAAAACTTTTGAAGTTCCCCTGGGTGGGAAGAAAAAATTGCTCATTATCCTTTCAATGTCTGGCGCAGTGTTCGTGGTTAAAGGATGGGGTAATGGTCTGTGCCTTTCATTGTCCTTGAGCTATTTCCTACTTGGAAGGTTGTAGAAAACTGATACCAGGCAGGTGACCCCTGACCACGGAAACACACGTGAACTCTGTGGGGAGGAAACACCATCAATGATTGCCCGATGGCTAAAGACGACTTTGGCATCTCTTATCAAATTCATGTCAGCGTTGCTAATTGTCTTGTGTGTGCGTTCTTTGACTCTCCTTTGAGATGGGTTTTCAAATATCTTAGGGGTTCCTTCATGGGTTGCTAAGTTTCTCAAAATCTTTAACATGATCCACATGTGCGTGTATTGATGAAAGTGAGACAAGCAGACCTACTGAGGTGGGATTTTATTTTCTTCAATTGTAGTTTGTGAATTTGCGTAAAAGGATGGTATGCCTCATTTTCTAACGGTGTTTTGTAGAGTCTCAGGAGCTGAACATACGTAACCAGAACTTACTGCCTATCAAGCCAGTGAGGTAGATCATTAACAAGCATCTTCCAACCCCAACCCATAAGCAGGCTCAAGTGACAGTGACCCGAGCTGGAGTGAGCCCAGGCTGGCACAGCTGCACGCTCCCCATGAGTGGCAGCAGTCACGATGCTGGCAAGTTCGATGGTGGGAAGAGCCCGGCGTCAGAGCCCTTATCTGTAAACCGTGAAAGAGTCCTCCTTGCTGGGAAATGGGGTGGGACGGGAGCTGATGGCTCCTCTCAGCAAGAAATGGTTCGACAGACATGATGTGTACATCCCATCAAAGGTTAGGGCTCGAAAGCACAGATAATTGCCGAGTACTTCCTGACATTTGGATACGTAGACTTGACCTTTAATTGAACTTCTGCAGAACCGTACAGCTGTTCGAGAAAGCATGGTAGGAGTGGAGTCCTTTCCACATGACCTATACTGGCTACTGCCTTTGGTGAAATCTGAAAGCGTCAGTGAAATACCAAATACTTCCCAACAGGGCAAATTGCAGTAAACGGACTCAGGCAGCATTAAGACACGCATCCTAGGGTTTATAGTACGAAGACTAGAGGGGTTAGCGCTATTGCCAAATCATGAGTCCTTGACTCTTAGGAGACACAAGTATTCTCAATTAAAATATAATTTTATTTATATTTATAAAATAAATATATTTATTTATACTTATAAAATTCTATTTTACTTCTATTTATAAAATAGTCTTCCAAGTGTTATATTTCAGTCTGAATGACCATATAGCATTAATTATCATCACATTTAGCTGTAATTGATACTGTGTTTACTGGCTCAATAGTCTATTAATAGCTGTAACTTGAGATGTCACGGAAACATAGTCAAGGCCATCAGTCCTTGAGAGATTACCAATTCAAGACCATACATTATCTTTTGACAAAATAATATTCCAAGTCAAAGAGATAATTAAAACAAAAAAAAAATTAATATAATATTTGAGGATTTAAAAAATCTAGAGAATGCTATAAGGAAAGGAAGCATTGTAGAAATTGTTATTTTCAGACTGCTGTATTAAGCTAATAGGGATAAAAGCCACTGTAAAGGTTATTGTCAAAAATATAAATAATTGCATTATTTAAACTACAGTTGTTTGGGACGCCTGGGTGTCTCAGTGGGTTAAGCGTCTGCCTTTGGCTCAGGTCAGGATCCCAGGGTCTTGGGATCAAGTCCCGCATTGGGCTCCCTGCTCAGTGGGGCGTCTGCTTCTCCCCGCTCTCCACTGCTGGTGCTTACTCTTGCTTCTCTGTCTCTCTCTGTCAAATAAATAAATAAAATCTTTAAAAAATAAAATAAAACAAACTTCAGTTGTTTGTGAATTATAATTGTCAGAAAAATATATGTAGTTGATAATTATGCATGATTTAATCTTCCAGTTTTTTTTAAAGATTTTATTTATTTATTTATTTATTTATTTATTTATTTAGAGCAAGCAGGGGAGAGAGGGAGAGGGAGAGAGAGACTCTCAGTGTCCCCACTAATGCAGAGCCCAACAGGAGGCTTGAGCTCATGACCTGAGACCATGGCCAAAGCCAGAATCAAGGTTCAGATCTTAAGGGACTGAGCCACCAGGCACCCCAAACCTCTAGGTTTCGGTATTGCATGCCTCTCGCTAACATACAGCGTGTGGTTCGTGGTGGTGGAGAACACGCCGTGTGGCTGTGCCACCTGCTAGCTGTGTAACATAGGGCAGATTACCTAAACTCCGTGTGCAGCAGAATCCTTGTTCAGAAAGAAAAGGGAGAGTATAGTAATGACATTTCTCCATAAGTCTGTTGTAGAGCTCAAATGACTTAAACCATGGAAATCCCGTAGCACATGGAGCAAGAAATGTTAGCTGTTATCTGCATACAAATAATTTTGAGATTTCCTCTAAGTAAGGTTTTTCGTGATACAAATAGTAGAGCTCATAATAAAGTATGTAAGAATAGTAAGTGTCCTTCCCTTTCCCTTTCATCTTGCCAGGTAGCTTTCTCAAAGGCAGTGTCTCTCAGCTTTTCCTTATGTGTCCTTCCAGAATTTTCAGTGCGTATAACATCAAATTTGAAATCTCAGTTTGCCTGTGAGTCACAGACTCCAGAGGAACTTGATATGCAAGAAATGTCAATGCCTCTTATTTCAAAATCAACTTGAATTTCTTTCAGAGACCCCATCCTAACATTGTGTCATTGGGGGGCCCCACATTACTCCTTGTCTGCTCGTCGTCTTCTCACCAAGAGGTTGGGAATTCCCCACATCTTGTAAGGGATACACAAGTTTTGGGGGGGTCCTCAGATTCTTGGATCACATTGTTACCCTGAGACATTCACGGTCTCTGCTACTTTGGGCACTGTTCTCCCTCCAGAAGAAGCCTGGTGGACCCTGCTGGCAGCCTCTTCTCCCCCACCCCCAGCACAATGATTGCTCCCGTGGTTTTGTGCAGGAGAACCTTGGGTCCAACCGCCTACCTGTGCACTGCCGTCACTGCAGGCTCCCGGTGCTGGGGACACCCCTGTTCTCTGTATTTGCTGCCATCGCTTACCCCTCAGAGACATTCACGGAGCGCCTCCCCTCATGATGCCTGGAGTATCCTGGATTGATTTAGTCTTTTAAAGAAAAGTTTGCGTTAAAGTAGGCAGGTGGGTTTTAGGGAGGGCACGTATTGCACGGAGCACCGGGTGTGGTGCAAAAACAATGAATACTGTTACGCTGAAAATAAATAAAATTAAATAAATAAATAAAAAAAGTAGGCAGGACAAAGAGCCACAGAAGACACAGCCTGGCGACGCTTGGGAAGCACAGAGCTTCAGGCAAACTCAGGAACCGAGACAGGAACAAATGCTGCCGCTAGAGCCAGAGCAGCCACATGAAGCTTGCACGGGTGTGAGGGGTCACACGCGCGTGTGTATGACGGAGGGGCGCAGAGACCGCGATGACCGAGTTCGCCGTAAGAGAGTGTTGGAGAAAATAGGAGGCAAAGTTAAAAAAAAAAAAAAAAAAAAGACAGCATTTTCGGGAGCTTTGTTAGCTCTCTGAAAGAGTGAGGGTTTGTTCAAAGGGTTGTTTAAAACCATCATGTACATGAAAATATTTAATTCAAAATAACCTGTTCAAAAATCCAAAAGGGGAAAAAAAAGGTATAAATACCTACAGCTGGCTAACGCAACGCCGATCTAGTAAATCAGCCCTATAGGACTGAATGTATCTGTGGTTATTATGTGATTTTATATGATACAGACACATGATTTATGAATCTGTAACATACGTAGCTCATACACATGGGTAATGTTTACATCCCATGGGTTACGAGTATCAGAAAATGTGGAAAGCTAACGTACATTGACTGCACAGTTTTTCCACTTTCTATTTAAAGTATCTTTGTTTCTTATTACAAGTCATAAAAGTAACTACTGAGGACCAAAAAATGTTTTGTCGACCAACTTCATGTTTAACAACACGGTACGATTCTTTCATACATTTTACACTATAATAGACCGTGCGATTATGTACATTTAAAATATGCATCGTGTACGACAGCAGATTGTTATTCACTAGAAACGAAAGGAAAAAGTCTATTCTCACTCCAGTTCATGACCATTGTCCCTTCTAGCACCGAGGAAGGTTGAGAAACAAGCGCAGGGCCCGAGTATTTCCCTAAACAGTTAGGAGTTTGCCGTGTTGGTGCACCTGCATTTTTTAGGGCGTCACTGTCTGGAGTTGAATGGGCTAACTCTGGATCTTTTTTGTCGCAGAAATAATGTGTGGTTGGCGTTCATCATACATGTTGATGAACAGCTTTTCCACAAATCATGGTTTGTGTGATTTGCCATAGCTATTTAAATTTTAGCAGGGGGTAAATTAAAAGAAATGTTCCCTGTGATGTGCTGCTGTGTGGTAAAAACAAGATCTATTTTAGGCTCATGCTAAGAATTATTGCAGTGAAATAATTTGAGTTCAGCATTACTGTTTTGTACCAGAGACAAGACTGTCTTCCTGTGTCCGGTGAACACAGTGGAAACGGGAGTTTGGGCCTCTTTGTCTGTGCTCAGGGGTCTCTGCGTTTGTGCTGAGCGGGAAGGGGCTGCTCCGTGGTGCACTGAGTGCAGGGGAATTCGTCTCTGCCACCCCCGGAAGACAGCACTGCAGACACACCCCTGACGTTGTGGAATCGTTGAGATACTTGTGATGGTTAATGTCATGTGGCACCCTGACAGGGCCTGGGGTGCCTGGATATCTGGTCAAACGTTATTCTGGGTTTGTTTGCAAGGTTGTTTCTGGATGAGGTTAAATTCTGAATTAGTTGGCTGGATCTTTAAAGCAGTTTGGCTCCCCAGTGTGGGTGGGCCTCGTCCAATCAGCTGAAGGGTTGACTACAGTCATACCTTGGGGATATAGTTGGTTGAAGTCCAGACCACCACAGTAAAATAAATACAGCGGTAAAGTGAGGCAAATGAGGTTTGTTTTTGGTTTCCCCGTGCATATAAAAGTTATGTTTACACTGTATCATGGTCAACTAAGAGCCTAATGGCATTATGTCTAAAAATCAGTGTACCTACCTTAATTTAGGTAGGTTTTTTTTAATTTAGGCTTTTTTGAGGGAGTGCCTGGGTGGCTCATTCCCTTACACATCTGTCTCAGGTCATAATCTCAGGGTCCTGGGATGGAGCCCCATGTTGGGCTCCCTGCTCCGGATGGAGTCTGCTTCTCCCTCTGCCTTCCCCCTGTCCACTGTGTGTGCTCTCTCTCTCTCAAATGAAAAGATAAAATCTTTTAAAAAATACTTTATTGTTAAAAAATGGTAGCCATCACCTCAGCTTTTAGCCAGCTGTAATCACTGATTACAGATCATGTAACAATATAGTAACGAAAACGTTTGAGATAGTGCAAGAATCACCAAAATGGGACACAGAGACAAGAAATGAGCAAATGCTGTTTGAGAAATGGCACTGATGGAATTGCTCAATGCAGGGTTGCCACACAGTTTCCTTTGTTAAAAAATGTAATGCTGTATCTGGAAAGTACAATAAAATGGACAATTAAAAAGGTGTGCTGGGTGAGGAGCGTTGGCCCCTCCGCTTGGCTCTCTGTGCCTCGTCAGACTCAGATTCGGGCCGTAGCTTACATCGTTGGCTCTCCTGGTTCTGGGCATCCCAGGCTCCACAGTCATGTGAGCGAATTCCTTCAATCATCTCTCTCCATCGATTGATTGATCGGGAGATTGATAGATTAGGAGAAACCCTATTGTTTTTTGTTTTGTTTTTCTCTCGGGAACCCTGATTAATACAGTATTTCTCTACTTTTATGGTTGGATTTGATCCAGTTTCTCGACAGACTCTTCCTCATCGTCTGTGTTGAGTAATTGTACATCTCAAAGGAACCCAAGGGAAATTCGATGCACGGAGTGTGACCGCCAGACCCACGAAAGCTGGTCCACGTTTAACTGAGCTCATGCCCCTGGCCTTGTTAGTGTGAAGCAAGGACGCTACTCAGACAGAATCAGGCATGAGGCCTGTCAGGGTAACAGACTGATTTGGAAAACCCTTAGGACAAGGTAAAGCTGTGTGAAATAACTCCCCGTAAACTTCGATTTTAATCCTGTACAAATTCCCAGGGATCGCCAAGCATTTATGATGTGTACTTCCTTCTTCATGATAAATACGGGCTTGTGTCTAAAGTGGTTACAAAACATTCTTCAAGGGCCTGGATTAAATCTGTGTCAAGTTAGCCTTAGTCCTGAAGCCAGCGTCTGGATGGAGATTTGTGTATGAGAAGAGAAGGCCTTCGCGGTCCCTGAAGCGGAGGGAAGGAAGCATGTGGGGTCAGGGAGAAGCGGGACAGTGCCTGGTGCCTCTGTTACTCCTCCAGAGCTCTGGATCTGGGATGGCTCTGTGGGGTTTCCTCAACAGATGCAAGGGGGTGGATGTCACTCAGGACCTTGCGCCATGGCTGTGGGCTGGCCCTGGGGCAGGGTCGTAATGCTGCCGGAGGAGATTGCTCCCAAGGGATGCGGCCCTCATGAGAAGCTTGTTCTGAGGGGGATATTCAGGTGGACCCTGTGGGATCTGTCAATCCAGGAACCAATTATCCAGGTGTCTAACTAGTCTCAGGTCCTAGGAGATCTCACAGTACCTACCCACGGCTGCCTTCCTTTCCTACCCAGCTGAATTCCCCTCTCCTTCTGCACGCCCCTCTGCTGGTCTAGGTGGCTAAGGAGGCAGGGAGACCCAGACCCACATCCCTGACGGGTCTCAGCGCCCGATCGCCGTGCCCTTCTCAGGCGTGTCTGCTGCATTCATGCATTTTTATCCTATTTGCACATGGGCACACTGAGAGACGTCCTGTGGAATGTCTGCACGCCACGGCACAGGTGTTCTCCACACTCTTTCTGTCTACAGCGCCCTGCCCCTTTCTTTCCTCCTGGCTGGGGAGATTACCCCACACTTTGGAAGGCTTCTTCCTTGCTGGCTCATCCTTTGGCATGAAGCTGTTGAAGGGAATAGGCAGCAGGTTAGGCTTAAAGTGAAATAGGGCCCTTCCATCTCCACTGGTGAAAACATTTTCCCTCAAGAACCATCCTGCTAGACCCATGGATCCTAAAGTGAGAGCACATGTTCCCAAGTCAGCCCTGGGGTGATGGGTGACAGTTACCCCTGCTTCCACTCCTCAGCCCCCTGACCCGTGCTTTCCATGGACGGGGGATCGGCACCGTGTCGGGCTGCTGGTTTCAGGTGGTTGCCTTGTCCTGCCGAAAGGCATCCATCCCCACTGCATCGTCTCCGTGCTGGCTTCACGCTTCGCCACTCGAGGGAGATCCGTCGTCCAGTGATGAAGAGCTTCTGAGTCTGTGGTGTGGGACCGGATCGGTGGGCTCCATGTTTACACCCGCTGATGGCTCCTTCTCTGATACAAAGTGAGTCCTTTGTCTGAGAACAGTTCCCAGAGAGGCACACATCTGGGAGTTCACAACGACATACCCTACAACCTATAATAAGTCCTATAAGACAAAATGTCCTGCCACACAGTGAACTCCTGTATTCTAAATTTTAGTTTCCTCACAGTGGGCTGCTTTGAGGATTTCTGGTTATTTAATAGGCTAAAGAAGAAACTTACTGTCATTTCCATCAACACCCCTGAAAGAAACTTGGCCACGTCCAAGACCTTCGATCCCTGGGGCCAGAACTGGAAGCATGTACTTTGCTGGTGCCAGACATGTGCCTGCAGATGCCATGTTCCCGGTACCGACTTCCTGACCTGAAACCCACACAGCGCAGTGTGTCCTTATCTCACCTTGTCCTCTAGAGCTGCCAGGTCATCCCCCTGCATTCTTGGAGGATCTGGGCAACAGGTTCATAACTGTTACTATGAACAACATACGTTTGCCTCATCTCTTAGCAGTGTCTGTGGTAGGTGGTCCCATTCTCTCTTCTGGAAATTTCTGTGAGTCCCATCGCATGAATACCTTCCCATCACATCCCCTCCGCAGACTCTAAGGCAGCCCTCCTTTGTATCCGTCCCAGCTGGTCATGGAAATGTCACCTTTCCCTCCTTCCCACCTGGCTTGCCCCTTCTAGTCCACACACACTGGCAGTCCTGGCCAGATCACCTCTACTCGAGAATGAAAACCAAGCATCTTCTTGCACTGTGGGAACCATGGAGAGCCCAGAATATAATGAAACCCAGTTAGCAAACCCCAGATCTCCCCCCCAGCACTGCCCCTGTATATGCTTTGTGCTCTAGCCATAGCAGGCTTCTGCATCGTCAAGCATCATTTTTCCTGTCCTTTTGCGTGATACTCTTCCAGCAAGGATCTTTGTTCATGTGGATAATTTGTAACTCTTTCTGTCCCAGCCCAGACAGTACGTTCCTCAATAAGCCTAACATGCATGCACTGCACTAGACGCCCCTCTCCACATCCCTGTACTGCCTCATGCTGACTCCATCACACTAATTCCTTAACTGTTGGTCTGTGCAGTAGGTTGGAGCTTTGGGGGTACAAGGAGCTCTTCAACCACATCTGCCGGCATGGTCTCTGGCAAGTAGCTGTTCCTTAAATGCAGTTGACCTGTGAACAGCAAGGAGGTTAGGGGTGCTGACCCCCGTGCGGTCTAAAATCCAAGTGTAACTTTTGACTCCTTCAAAACCCAACTGCTAACAGCCTGCTGTGGACCAGAGGACTTACGGAGACATAATCGGTTGATTAACCCATGTCTTGTAGGTTCTATGTGTTGTATAACTGTATGCCTTCAATAAACTAAGCTGAGGTAAGGAAAATGTTACTAAGGAAGTTGTAAGGAAGAGAGAATAAATTTACAGTTCTGTGCTGTACTTATGGGGAAAAAAATCCATGTATAAGTGAATCCGTGAAGTTCAAATCTATGTTGCTCTAGGGTCGACAGTATATGCCAACTAAGTAAGTGGGCAGAGGATGCCCAAAACCACAGGAATTCCCAGACTGTTTAGAAACTTGTAGTATTGTGTTGGGCCATTGCCTTATTGATAATCTTAAGTCCGCTCCAGTTTCTTTCCTAAAGAGTTTAATTTAGGCCTCACATTTTATGTAACTCTAGCCGAGTCGAAAAGAAATGAAATGAACACACAGCTGGGATATTTCCAGTTGTTGGTGTCACTCTGATGCAAACACCCAGATTTGCTCCTGCTTGAGTCCCCATGTGATTAGTTGCCTTAGTACCTAGTCCCTAAACAAACAGCTGCCCTTCCCTGGGTTCCCTTCGTCTCCTTCCCCTGGACTCTCCGTGAATCCCAGGTGCCCACCCTGGATCGCTGAACTCCTGCAATGGCAAAGCGATGGGTTTGTGCACAAATTCCCAAGGAGCCAGTGGTTAGATGTTTCTTCAGTATTATCTGCTTCTCATGCTGGGATGTGGTGCAGGTCACCTGGAAATCTCAGTAAGGTGCAGATTAAGGCTGGGATGGAGGGGTGTTCTTTGAGGGTCCACAGTTCTGTGGTGGTGGAGTTGCACTGCAAGGATGGCTGGGTGTTGGCTCCTAGAGTACCCCACATCTGTGCCCCCCCAGGTCAGCGTGGAATACCGTGGCATCTGTGCTTCCCCCCCACACCCACCGATGCCGCCGGTCTCCAATTCCCAGTCCACGTTCTGTCTGATGGATCCTTGTCTTTCTCCACCTGCAGCTGGTGGACCACCGTAATGGCCCAGCCACAGAGGATGAGATGAATTCTGTTCCTCATCCTTCCCCAAATGGCCCATCTCTGCAAGAACAGCCATTTGCCGCACATGAGTGCTTGGTGTTCTTGGACCTCATACGTCGTCCACTTTCCTACATCAGTATTCGTGCTGTTTCCCCTGTCCTGGAAGGTCCTGGTTCACTCCTTCTGCCTGGACACATTCTCCCCAGCCTTCAAGGCCCATTTGGAGTGCTGCCCAGTGGTGAGACTTTTCCTAGCACAACCAATGGGGAATAAACCTTCCTCTAGTGTTCTCTATAGCTCTAGGTCACAATGTTCTCTCAGCCTAGAGTTAGTGTCTTGTGTGTCCTCCAGTCCTTGAGGAAAGAGACCCATTTTATTTAATTTTCTGTCTCCAGGCTATACCAGCAAACACGGAGTCTTCGTCTTGGTAAGCAAACAAAAGTGCACCATGCTCTAATAGACAGAATGGACTCACTTAGGTTTGCAGAGCTCATCCCCTTAATTAATACTCATTGGCTTCAACAAGGCGTTGGGCATGGTTCTTGGTATTAAGTTACAATTCTCCTGGGAGCTTGCATTTTAGACTCGACAGAAGATAATTTTAGGTAATGATAGCAAATGAGGAAAACAGAATAAAATTGGTATCTTATGCAAATAGAAAAAAGGATATTGAGTAATATATTCTCCATTTCTAATGTAATATATTGTTTAATGCATTCATGTTGTGTTAATACCTTGATCTTAAAGCTCTGCCAGTGAGTTAAAGGACACGTTACCTTTCAGCTTTATAGGGTTGTCTGCCTTTCAGTTTTATGGGGTTTTTCTTCTTAAATCTTTTCCTGTCTTGAATATGCCTGCAGTGTTTTAAGATCTTAGATGGCATATTCTTGCTGGGTTTTCACTTATACTACCTTAAAGGCATTCAAGCCTAAGTGTGTATTAATGGAAATAGTCTTTGAATATTTGTTGTGTAATGTTTATATGTATTATATGTATTAATATATACATGTATGCTATGTTTATCTATATGTGTCTATTCATATATACACACATAATATCCGAAAATGTTGAGACTAACAAACTATTCTTTGATAGGGATCATTTATAAATAGTAATTCATAGAATTTTTTAGCAGTTTCTTTTTTCCCCTGAGAATATAAGATTTACAGCAAGATTGGGTTAATGTTGAGTGTATATAGGAAATTCTTGATTATAAGTCTCCTTAGATGGGGGGTGTTTAGCAATTTGACAATGGAGTCAGAAGTCAGCATGCTTACCACTAACCCAGTTAGGAGAAGCAGAGTTTCTATTCATCATAATTTTGTGCTATACAGCATTTTTCTGTGTGTGTAAAAGAGGAGTTAGAGGAGAAATTGTTATGGTTCATAGAAACAACTTTACAGTTGCTTCTAAGAACACTAGTAGCCTCCTTTGCATTGCTAATTCCACAGTTTAGGGATTCAGCCAAAAAAAAAAAAACTTCATTTGAACACATCATTTTATATACAGTGAGAGCTGAGTGTAAAGAGAGACAATAAAACTATGCTTGTATTGCTACTTTACCTTTCCAAAGCTCTTTGAGAAAATATGTATAATCTTGTAGATAGGAGTAAAGTAATAGGGGTAAACACAAATGTCTCCGAATTAGAAAAATGGCAGATTAGCTAAGACGTGTGTTATTTCAACCAACATTATTGGAAACTTCTTCATCAGATAGCTCCTAAATTTTACTGAGATTATCAGTATAGGTAAATATAAAAATTGAATCTATAAGATAGCTCTTGAGATGGATTTTCTCAGAGCTTTATTTAATGAAATAAAAATATATGGTATATTATAACACAGGAGTTATGTTTATAAAGCAAACAATTCCGATAACTTGATTATGTACTTTTATTTAAACAATAGCAAAACATATTAATAATTGAGTGCTAGCAGCTGGAGTCATTTGGTTTTAGATGTTTGTTGTTGCTGTTGTTTTCTGCTGGTAAATCACACACAGACCCAACCAATGTTTGGTTGTCCTTCCCAATTGGACTCACATACGCTGTTATATTTAAAACAAAATAAAAATAAACACACAACAATGACAACAGAAATATGTACTATAACAGTATCGAGTTTCAGATCATTACTCATTTTGTTGTCAAATGCATCAAAGAATCTGTGTGAAGATTCACTAACACTCAGAGTGGGCCCAGCTCGAACAAAAATGTATGTCAGGAGCGCCGCTTATTCCAAGTTTCTATTTTTCCCCCCTGGGTTACACTTTATGAATGAATTATAAATACTGCCTCCTCTTAACGATGTGAGATAAGCCACTATTAAATATTTAGCTGCATCAGCATGTATGAGCCAGGAGAGCAGGTCGTGCCCTGCAAGAGGACGTTGAGTTGTGATGGGGAAACGTGACCTTTAAATTCCAGGTCTAGTGGCCCATCAGGTTGGGCTGCAGCCAGCAATCCCGTCTTAACCTTCTGGTCACAGATAAAGGTTCATCCTCAAAGTAAACTGCAAGGAGACGGAGTGGAATTTCATTAGTATGATGAGCTGAGTGGGACATCAGGGCAGACCGGTTTGGGAACCATGTTGCAGTCAGCATCTGGGCAGCCTCTGGGCTCGGGTAGGAATGAAAGTGTTGACAATGAGGATGAATGAGAAGAGGTTGTAGAATAGGTGAAACTAGCAAAGGATCTTTATTTTTTTTTATTATTTTAAAGATATAATTTATTTGAAAGAGAGGGTGAGCAAGAGAGAGCATGAGAAGGTAGAGGAGTAGAGGCAGAGGGAGAAGCAGACTCCCCGCTGAGCAGGGAGCCCAGTGCAGGGCTCCATCTGGGGACCCTGGGATCATGACCTGAGCCGAAGGCCGGTGCTTAACTAACGGAGCCACCCAGGCACCCTGCAGTGTATCTTTCTATGTTACATGTTAGCTCTGTGAGATCAAGTTTCTTTCCTTCCCCCCCCTCCCCCGGCCACATTTGCTATCTTCCTACCTTTTCACATGTTGTGAGTCTTTGAATGTAAAACCTCATCTGACGTTGTCACCACCTGGATCCTAGAGTCAAATACACTGGCATTCAGACTGGAGTGTTTGTTTGTTTGTTGTTTGTTTTGTTTTGTTTTTTCTTTTTCCTTTGTTCTGCCATGTCCCCATGACCTGTTTGGGTTTTTCATCCGTGATCCTGTTTCCTTTAGAATGCTTAGTGATTGCATCAAAGTAGTAGAGTCCTTGTGGGGATTACTGAAATTACTGATTTAAAAATGAGAAACAGGGGCATCTGGGTGGCTCAGTGGGTTAAAGCCTCTGCCTTCAGCTCAGGTCATGATCCCAGGGTCCTGGGATCGAGCCCCACATCGGGCTCTCTGCTCAGCAGGGAGCTTGCTTCCCTCTCTCTCTCTCTGCCTGCCTCTCTGCCTACTTGTGATCTCTGCCTGTCAAATAAGTAAATAAAATCTTTAAAAAAATAAAAATGAGAAACATTCTATGTTATGGATTTCAAAGTTACAAGTGGAACTAATATTTTCTCTGCATATATCCTGTTTTTTAACCCACATGCATTTGCTCAGGTCTCTCATCTGGAAGTGTCCTTCCGTCAAGTTTGGTTCTTTGTGACTTAGCCCAAATGCATATTGTTGAATCTCTCTCTCTCTCTCTCTCTTTTTCTTTTCTGTAGGGTTAGAGTTAAGCATAAAGAAGGTTAGTGCACTGTGAAGGTAAATGAAGATAAAAACCATCTGGGGGAAGCAGGCTGCTCCATTCAAGGGTTGGAAAGTTCCAGAAGGGTAGCAGTTCCCCCAACAGGATAACCAAGAGGGCAGAACTTTAGGCAAAAGATCTAAGCTTCAATATGCTCTGAATTTCTTTCCTCTAATCGCTGTATCTCCTGTGAGAGGTGGGAAGAGGTCGCCTGCAGGCTCTTCTCCCAGCTCTAGAAAAATAGAGATCAACAGGTGCATGGATATTTGGTTTCTGTGGGAAGCTGGTTCCAGGAATGATTAGCAAGCAGAAAGAGAGGTGATCTTTGCCTCTGATAATGCAAACCCTCCCCTCGGCAGACTCCAGCGCTAAGATGGAGATAGAGAGGAGGCAGCCGCGTTGGCAGCCGAGTGGGAAACCACGGAGTGACGCCTAGGGCAAAGCTATGCCGAACTAGAAAACCATGAGAGCGTGTGACGGGGCATCTCGGAGACGTTTAATGTAAGCTTCCCCTACATTCTACCGGAGAATGGGAGAGGATTGTCTGTCACCACCTTCTTAGGTGGAAAGACAGTGGTCTGAAGGGTCATGACCGTCGGGTGGTCAGCGGAGAGTCCAGGGCACCTTCGGAGCAGAGCTGGGGGCAAGCGAGGTCCCTTCCTGTCACTGTAGGGAATCCTAACAGGCAGGGGGGACGGAGATGGAAGTGGTAAATCAGGTGACTTTCTGAATGCCGCATGGTCACAAGAGAAGGTGAGGCCCCCGGGGAACACAGATGGTGGAGAGCCGTTTCCGCATCCCTCTGGCTCCATGACTTTTTCTCTGCCACGAGAGGGCCCGCCTGTAGCTGGTCACGTTAGTCCTAGTCCAGAGCAGCAGGGAATTTCTTAAAGTTCTGAACGTGGAAAATAATTTGAAACTTTCCAACTGAAGACTTCAAATATTATTTTCTCTGTTCTCACATGAGTTCTTTTGCTTATTTTCTCTTTGCTGCAGGGAACAGATACAACAAGAAAGGGAAGATTCCCTTCCCCAGCACTGTCCATCCTTAGGCACTGAAGGCGCTTGGGGTAGTCTGTGATGTGGGCAGAGCCATCCCGTTTTATACTGTAGGGTGACATAGGAGCATACGGAGAAAATGGGAGAGAGAGGAATACAGAGTTGTGCTGATTAGAGCTTCTGATGTTTAAAAAGCAAAGAAACCGAAGTCAGCCTCTCAAGTATTTTTCAAACTAAATCCGTTTGCTTTCAACTTCCCTCTAAGATTCTTCAGACTTATACCATTGTAATGCAAATAATTATTATTTTTTTCCTATTTCTTGAAATAATCCCGAAGGTTAGTTGCATCGTGAGTGCTTTCAACACTACCTTTTGTGTATAGACTTGAATATTGGGGCTGGGAGGGCCTGGGCAGAACCCGCTCTTTCCTGGGACCCCTCCCCATTTCGTGTTAGGTGAACATCACCAGCACCCCCCACTGGTGCTTCTCTGATTCCTGTTTTCGTCCAATGGTTCACGTTTAGTGTGACTCGTCCTCAGGTGGTTTCCTGCATATTGTTTCTCCTGAAGAAGGTTGTTTATTAACGTTGGTACAGGGTCTTCCTTTGGAATACCATTGCAGCGGGACAGTCTTTCCAAAATTAGTGCAGGGCAGACAAGGTTGCCCAGTGACGTGTGTCCTGTGATGCTGTGATGGAGGGAGTTAGTTTTCGTTGCCTGAAGCATGTACTTATAACCTCCACAATGGCTCACGCGGCTGCGGGCGCCCAGTAGGTCTCTCCGGGGAGAAGTGCTGGGGCCACTGAAGGCCAAAGTGGCCTCCCGGGATCCTCTGCTACCCCACCCGGCTCTCCCTGGTGCTCAGCAGGCAGCCCTGTCACGTAGAGCGGACGGATTTACAGCAACCACTGCCGACCTTCGCCTTCCTTCAAACCTCCACTCATCACATCTGCAGCAAGGCTCCCCCGCTACATTGTAGGGGGAGAACAGAACAAGAACTTCTTCAGCATTTCTCCTTCGTAGACCTCTTCCTCTGCACCCATCCTTTGTCCCGCTGGCCTCAGAGAAGGATGAGTGGACCCCTCTTGTCCCAGGACCAGTCTCCTTGTCCCCTTTGAGGGTTGGTTTCATCAAGAGACATTCAGATGCTTTTCTTCTGAGTCAGTCCCTCTTACTCCTTCACGTAGACTAAGACAGCATCATTCTCATTGCTGTCTTAGCCTTCGATCTTGTTTGTTTTTTTAATTCTTCTGCCTAAAAAAAAAAAAAAAAAAAAATCAAAGCCTCTGTTGGTCACACTTGAGAGAGATCCATCTCCCGCCGGCGTTTGGAGGTGCAGGTGGCCTCACGGGCGCCCCCTCTCTCAGTTTCCCAGCTCTGCTTGCTCTTCTCATGGCTTCCTTCTCAGAGAAGGTTTCTATATAAGGCAGAAAATTAAAATCTTTTTTTTTAAGAAACTTTCAGTTTCTCTGAGCTCCTATTGTTTGTCTAGTTCATGGCCTCAAAGAACGAGGGAAAATATCTTCTGTGGCATCAGCCTGAGTCCTCAGAATGATTTTGTGGTCCTGCCTGGCTGAGGTTCCCACCATCACCTCCTGGGTCCCCTCCAGGAAGAATCCCATCGGCCATTCCCAGGGACCTGCCATCACTCAGCCCGGAGCAGCAGGCGAGGCTCCCACCAGAAGCCCACGCACTGGATGCAGAATGGTTTCCAAAATGGGAACCTGAGAAGCAAAGAACAAATAAGCTTTAAAAAGACCAAAAGATCCAATGTTCATTGCATGATCCTACAGAAACCTCTGACCTGTCCTCTCTCCTTATCAACCTCGGCTCCCCACTGCCCACAGTACTATGAGCAAAATGGTCCCCTACGTTCCCGGGGGATTTCCCGGCAGCCTGTCGGCGGAGCCCCTCTTCCCCTAAATACTTGGATTTCTACTTCCTCCTCCAATGCTACCTAATGGAGTTTTATCTTTGAAAAAAGCATGAGCCATTGTCTTCTTCTTCTTTTTCTTTTGTTCATTCCATTCCCTTTTTCTGGGCCCAAGTATTCATCTTCACTACTAAAATTAGCATTTTTATTTCATTAAAATATTGAATTCTATTGAAATTGTGTCATGAGGAAAAAAAAGTGCCGCCATGTTTCACTCATTTGGGTTTGATGGGCATAGAGGGATGTGGGTGTACGGGTGCCTGTTTCCACGCACTGCTTTCATCTTCTTATCAGTCCTGGCTGCTCTTTGATCAATTCTATTGCTCTTTTGATGTTTTCTAAAGCCTCTTAGTAATGAGGTGCTCAAAATACAACCGCTGATGTTGTGCAGTATTTCATTTCATAAAGAATGTTCTACATTCCTGAGGATGAACTCACATTTTGCCAATTTTTTTCCTTCACATCTTCAACTCTTTTAATAACAAGTCATTATGTGCAAGCAGACGGTGGGCTAATTATTTCCTTTCTTCCTCCAACTCAATTAGTGCTGTAATTTTTCCGTGTTCTTCTTCTTCTTTTTTTTTTTAAGATTTTATTTGTTTATTTGACAGTCAGAGATCACAAGTAGGCAGAGAAGCAGGGAGAGAGAGAGGAGGAAGCAGGCTCCCTGCTGAGCAGAGAGCCCGATGCGGGACTCGATCCCAGGACCCTGAGATCATGACCTGAGCCGAAGGCAGAGGCTTTAACCCACTGAGCCACCCAGGCGCCCCAATTTTTCCCTGTGTTCTTAAAGTTAGAAGGTTTATTAAGGGTACCTGCTAGTTACTGAGCAGAACCAATGCTGGTTTGTCTTTCCAGTGAGTTATTTCAAATAGACATCAGAATTCCAGTCTGGATGATCTTATCATAGGTATTTCTGTCCATCCTAAATAAGATAATTGAAAAGAATGGCATATTTCCTATTTATTTTGCCCTCCTTTTCCTCCTCCTCCTTCTCTTCTTCCTTCTCCTTTACTTTTTACAAGAACCTTGTTTGTTTCTAACTGTATTCCTAAACAGCTCTCCATTTTGTCTATACAGCATGAAGCCTTCATTAGAGTAATCGACTTGTACATGGGATTTAGATATGACCCCAGTATTTTAACCCAGACTTGGCTTTCACTTGCCAGTAGGACCAGTGAGCTATTTGGTACTCATCGGAGCCTCAGTTTCATTATCCATGAAGAGGGGATGCTCATAACTGGGCCTTTGCCTGAATATATTGCAAAAATTGTTATGAAATTTCATTAAAATCTCTCACAGGGTCCTCTGCTGGAAGGGGTTACTACTCTGTGTTTTGCAGATGAGCTGGATAAATATGCAGTTACCTAATGGAGTGCTGTTTAGAGAGGAAACCTGATTCTTTGAGAGTCAGTGCATTGTGATTCATAAATGCTTTCAGTTCTAGGTCGTCTCTCTCCTGGGGTTCAATGCAGCGTTGGAAAGACAGGTTGCCCCGTTCTCCCTACATCCCTTCTTGTGCTCTTGTCCCTGAAGCTGTGGCTAGTTCCTTTCTTGAAGTCAATTCCATTACAACAAACTTTTAAAATTAGTTTTCAGTCCATTTCAACTTTACTGTTATCTTTCCAAACTGTTCACTTTCTTGTCAAAAATGAAATTATCCATCCGGGTCTGGGACAGTATTTTTGGCTTTCCATTATGTCCGTGCTCCCACTGGTATGCTCAGAACATGAAGTCATTTCATTGTTTCCTCCATGTACAATCTCCTTTGGAGTCAAAATGACGGATCTGAATTTTATGCTTTTCCTTTTTCTATAGCACACCGGCTTGAATTATTTTCTTTTGTTCAAGGATATAATCCCTCAGTTGCCATTCCTGGAGTTCTCTTTGTCTTTCCTCAAACTTGTATCCATTCCTATTTACACTGCTTTCTTCTTATTCTTGCAGATCTTATAATAAAATAAATCAGAAACCCTCGCTTGCGACCTGGCCTTGTTCCTCCCATCCTCACCATTTACGATGTATCTCTACCTTGATTATGCCGACTGTCTCCCAACTGAGATCCTTTTTTCCTGGGCTTTCTCTTTTATGGTCTGGGGTGCACAGATTCATCACTCTCACATTTATGAGGTCTCTGCTCCGAAATCCAGCTGCGTAATGAAAAAGCTAGGAGCATCACTGCCACCGGGGCTGGGTGGGCCAGTTCCGGGCTATGTTTTTAAGTTCATCTCTCATGACTTCACTCTGCGTTGCCTAGAACTAGCTCTGAAATGGATCCCTCCCATCGGCCTGGCAGGGTTCCGGTGAAAGTTAAATGAGATGCTGGTTTTTGTAGGCACATAGGCCTATCTCCAGAATGTAACAGGCACTCAGCACATATTAGCCCCCGTACTTCAGGGCCATTAAAAAAATTACATTTTCATCCACCAGTGAGACCCAGATAGTGTGTTCAGACTATGTGAAATGTGGTTTTCTTCTCCATGACTCTGGTGTGCTGGAGGGCCTCAAAGTATTGAAGTGTTACGACACAGCCTTTGGTTTTGATTGTAATCGATTGATGTGTCTTGCAAGTATCTCAATTTATACTTTTCCCCTCTTTTTTTTTATTGTTCCGATTTACTTGTGAAGAAGGAGGGTCCGTTGTCCTGTAGAGACTGGTACAGTATGCGTTTTGCTGAATACACCCCACTGTTTAGGAAAATTGCTGTCAGTCGGTACCTGGGTAACCGAGGCTCAGTCACACGCGTGTGTTTTCTCAGCAAGATGACTGTCCCTCGGGCTGTGCCGTCCCAACAAGAGACACCATCACTGATAGGCGGGGGCTCGATCTCTTCACAGGATAGGGACGGTGATGGGAACATTCTAACGGAACTCCTTTTTCATTGATGAGCAGAGGTGCGTCTGTGAGAAGTATGCTGTTGGGTTACCCGGTGGTGATGTTCATACTGTAGGCAAGACAGGAATCAGTGCTTGCCCTTGTGTTTACCCCCATCCTCGCCCCGGGCACCCTTGACATTTGGGCTCGATGCCTTCCTCTGGGCAGCGGGACAAGGGGGTCTGTCCTGTGCAAGTGTCATCCCTGGCCTCAGCCCGCCAGAGAGCAGGGATACCCCTCCCCAGACTTCTCAATCCCCGCAGTGTCCTTTCACACCTCCCGACCCCCAGGCTGGGGAGAAATCTCCCTAACTGGAAACTCCTGCTCCAAATGCAGTTAATTTTATTGTTGTATTATTAGGAGCTCATGGAGTTAAACATATCTGATGGTTCTTTTCAGTCTATAGAACTTACTGTCCTTCTTGATGCTGAGCTGTGCTATCTTTGCCTCTTGGCCCCTTCCCACATTACCTCCTGAGGACGTGGCCGCCACCGCGCCATCCAGCAGAGCAAATACCCCAACACTGTCTATATAGCAGGCCTGAAGCCGCTCATTCACCCAAGAAAACACGTGCGTTCTCCGTGGAAAATGATATCAGAGGATATAATCTGAGCATTTGTAATGTTTGTTGCTTCTTGAACTTATTCCTGGGCTTTTTCACTGGGGGGGGGAGTGTGTGTATGTGTAAGTGTGCATGTGTGTGCATTTGAATGTGTGTAAATACATGTGGGCTTGGGTGTGTTCCTCTGTGTGGGCTTGAGTACGTGTGTGCTAGTGGATGTGTGGGTGTCTGTGTGCATGTGTGTGTGTGCATGTGTGTGTGTGTGCATGTGTGTGTGCATGTGTGTGCATTTGAATGTGTGTAAATACATGTGGGCTTGGGTGTGTTCCTCTGTGTGGGCATGAGTACGTGTGTGCTAGTGGATGTGTGGGTGTCTGTGTGCATGTGTGTGTGTGCATGTGTGTGTGTGCATGTGTGTGTGCATGTGTGTGTGTGCATGTGTGTGTGTGCATGTGTGTGTTTTTGTGTGTGTGCATGTGTGTTTGTAGAGACACAGATGGATGTGAACCTTCAATCATCCAAATAAAACTTATTTCAAAAATAATAAAACCCCATAGTAATTCATCACTAAGTCACAGCTGGAAACTCAATGTTCACACTTTCCCAATTCTGCCTCTGTACCTTTTCTGTTTTGTAAATTCTACAAAATTCTACTCCATTCGTATGTGTATGAAAACCTTGCTTGAGTTTCGAAGCAACAATCAGCTGCATCTAGTGGCAGCTTGGGCAAAATAATCTTTTTTGTTTGTTTGTTTTCCTTTTTACAGTTATTAGAAAGAGAATGCATTAATTCTACCAGTAACATTTAATTACTATAATATTATATTTGAAGAACATAATCTGTTCTTTCGTTTGAGTATCAGCTGCTGCCTCCCAGCTTTTTGTTGGGTGTATTTCCTCTTATTGGACTCTTTGAAGCTGCTAGGGCTGATCTTGTTTTACATTGCATTTCCATTCCATTCCATTCCATTCCATTGCAATAAATATTTGTTAACCTTGTTTACAAATTATACAGCCTATCTAATTCAGCCTGGGAATAGTCAGAACTGTATACATTGGCAGAGTATGTTTCATATGAAAGCAAACTCCACCTCATAGATGAAATTTCCTGCATTGAAACCAGTAATAATGGGATGGGCTTGACACACGGATGTTCCACCATCCAGGATGCATATCTTATTCTCTGTAAATGATGGTATTAGACAAGGATACATCAAATCAAGTGAGCAACAGATAGGATTTTTATGAGTTTTCCCCTTGAACAATATTATGATAAATTCATACAATAGCATTTGATTTTTTTCCCTTCCTACCAGGAGGATCAAGCAAAGAAAATGAGTTTGCCCTTCAGTCTTTGAAGCTTTTTGATGCATGACAACCACAGTCTGGTGATAAGAATTAAGCTCCACGCTTTAAATGAGCAATAAGTCAGTTTTTCAGGCTGTCTCCTTCCCTGTTCTGTCTGCATTTTTTCTTCTCTTTTTTAGCCATGTTATTATTTCATGCTTTTTTCACATTAATTTTTAGAGAAGTAATACATAAAGTAAGTAATAAAATAATGATTGACATAACCCTAGATTTTCCATTTATAATAATCCCTTAATCATATTAGCATATTGGAAAAGTTTCATAGCCACTGACAACATTTCGTTCGAGAAGAAAAGGAAACACCTTTTAGACTTATTCCTAAAAATGCTGTCAATATATTGAAAAAAATCTCTTTTGTCCAGAAATCTCTTCTAAGGTTAGGGTTACACTTTTGCTGCTTTGAAAATGTGTAATAATCATGTTGCTGTAGGGTTTATTTTCGGTAATAAAATACATAGAAGATGTAGAGAGGTAAGAAAAGGACATGAGAGACACGAAGCGAACAGCACTCAATACATTTAGCTTACGTCGTTGAGTTCATTAATAGGCGTGGAGTATGTGTTCTGTACCAGGCACTGTTCTCGGGTCTACAGACGTAGAAGCTAACATGCAGAAAGGACCAGGACTCCCAGATTTTACATTCTCTTCAGGAATGGGCGTGCCTGCCACGTTCCCGTCAGGAAGGCAGAATCCTCGCCGCAGCTCCGACCAGAACCAACCTTTGTGTCAGGTTCTGGCATAAATGCAAGTTTTCCTCTCTGGCTCGTTAATGATGATGTATCATGTTTTGTGCTATAACTAATAACAATGCATGACATGTCATGTTGCTTTTAAGGCATGGATTTTTTTCACATTCGTGTTTTAACATCTCTGATTTGAGATGCATCTTACAATCATTAGAAAGAAGACCTCATGCTACATTTTAAAATTTTCTTCTTCAGTGTTGCATGAAATAAAGATATATCTCATAATTGATGGTATCTGAGACTTGATGTCCTTCCAGGTAGCGAGAAGTACAATGGAGAAAAATGGAGGGGGATGGGAAAAGGGCTGGAGACTGAGGGGAGTTTCGGGTGTTTGGGATGTCGTCAGCAGAGCTTGCGTCTCTGTGGAGAGAAGGGCAGGGTGACGTGGGGGTCAAGCCCTATGGCTGTCCCGGGACTGTCCCTGCAAGAAGCACCAGCAAGGTCAACATTGCAAAGTGGGATTGTGCCACTCAGTAGGTCTGCTGAACGACAAGACTGCGGTCGGCTGTGGGGGAGAGTTTGGGGGTGAGCTCTCTGGAGTTAGGCAGGAGCAAGATCATGCAGGATCAACCCATCAGCATTGTGTGTGCTGCTATGGGAAGCCACTGCAGTCGTGTGTGGGACAGTGGCCTGATCCAACACACGTTCGTCAAGGAACGACGGTGTGTGAGTGTAGACTGTGAGGGTGGGGGCGAGGCCAAGGTGAAGGCAGGAGGCTGGACAGATGGCCAGGTGTTGGGCACCATGCAGGCGACAGGTGCTTGGGAAGGAGCAACTAGGAAGGATGTCCTAGATTGGAAAGTATATCACAGGTAGAGCTGGCGTGAAATGTGGGCAGGGATTCTCCAGGTGATGGGGTGGGTGATGCGGGCTTCAGGCAACCAGGCGAAGGGTGAGACAGTGGTGGTCTGGGGGCTCAATGCTCTAGGCCAACGTCTGCAGCTTGGTGGTGCTCGTGGGCATGAAGTGAGAAGCAACCCTGGGAGGGGCAGCTCACTGGACAGAGGAGCTGTCCCAGAAGCCTTGGTTGGCCACTCCACCTGCTTCCCCTCATCCCTGAGCTCTGTGCTCCGAGGACGGGATGCAGCAGAGGGCCCCTCGCCTCTGGCTCCTCACTGGGTCTCGGTGGTGGGGAATGACAGAGGAGGCCGGGGAGTCCGTGGAGTGGGGCAGGGGTGTTCATCGCTGGGCCCCTTTCTTGTGGGATGCCCCATTATGGCTTCTCCTAGATGCTCCTTCCTCTCCAGTAATAGTCCCCTCACCCTGGAACTGTCACGCTGGGGTGACCCTCTGCTACTAACCCTGGGGCACAGTCCTGACTCGTCCCTGTCGTTCACTCAAACCAGCCACAGGTACGCCCAACAGCCCCTCTAGTCACCCAGCCTCCATTCACCACTTTGAGCGTGTGGCTTCCTTCCCGGACTCTGCCTGGTCGACGTGTAGGTGAGAAGGTCAAGGACCCTAGGGTCCAGACAAATAGGAGACGGGAGTAGACTTGTCGGCAGAGCTGAGTCAGCAGCAAGACTCGAGCCACTGGCTGGGGCTGAGGGGCTGAGGGGAAACGGTAGAGAGTCTGGATCAAACAATCAAGTTGAGAATTAACAGGAGTAAGGAGTATTGTTTTCTACATCTTTTAGGTTAGGGAAGTGATATAATCCAATTGATGTTCCCCATGTAGAAGGACGTAATTGTACTTCATATGGACGAAAGAAACGTTTTGAAATACCTGGATGGAAACGCTGTGAACTCACCTATTAACTGTCAGGGAAACTATTTTCTGTAATATGGCCTTATGCGGCATAAGCGATATTGACGCCGCTAGATGTCTTTATCATCGCTTTGAAGAAATTAAACAGAAAAATCGTAAAATCAGCTTGATATTTAGTTTTGCCATTAAGTAGATGAACATCAACTACTAATTAGATAAATTTTGCATTAGGGTTTATATTGACCTGGAAATGAAATGAAGTCCTTTAAAAAATCTGTTTACTCATTTCCTACAGATGGAACCTTCTGAAGGGCAGTGGCGTGGGTAGGGAAGACTCAGGAACACTTCTGGGCCCGATGTGTCTATCCCTTTAGCACCAGGAAACTTGCAAGGCCTTCCTACATGTGCCTGCGGTGGCTGTGCAAGTACTAGACCGCTGTTCAGACCCCAGATGCCGTAATCAGCGTTCTCCCAGGGCAGGCCAGGGAGGGCCTTCAGGATCTTTCAGATCACGGGAAAGCGGAGGAACGTCTTGCCCAAAAGGGGAGTATTTAGATATCCAGATCTGGGAACCATCTGGAATGGTGAGGAGCCAGTTGCCCCGTCCACAGGGCATCCTCGTCTGTAGTGGACCCAGACGGCAGGGCATGAAGGGACCCTCCGCCCAGCGGGGACCGCCTGAACCAGCCACACGAGTCCGGCTGTCTGCCTGCCCTGAAACAGGACAGTGAAGAGTCTGCTCTAGTCTCCTTTCAGTGGGGTGTTTTTTTTTTTAAAGATTGTATTTGTTTATTTATATGACAGAGAGACAGCGAGAGAGGGAATACAAGCCAGGGGAGTGGGAGAGGGAGAAGCCGGCTTCCTGCTGAGCTGGGAGCCCAATATGGGGCTCAATCCTGGACCCTGGCATCATGGCCTGAGCTGAAGCCAGAGGCTGCACGACTGAGCCAACAGGCACCCCTCCTCGGGGAAAATAAAAGCCACTGCAAACCTGAATCTGGCTTCAGAACTGGGAAAAAGAAAAAGAAAGAAAAGAAAAAAGGAAAGAAAATGAAGGAGGCAGACATTCTGTCCTTTTCTACAGAAAGAAAAGCACCTTACTGACAGCGGATGCTAACTAGCTTTCTTGTAGGCTGATGCGGCAAGCGCCGCCCTCATCCCTATTAGCCTGTGGCCCCACGCTCGGCTTTATAAGAGAATAATTTCGAGTGCTCAACAAAAAAGGTCCCCCAAAGTACACAGATGAATAGTGCTAATTATATAAGCCAGAGATCTTGAGAAAAGAAGCCAGAAGCAAACCGCCCACACCGCACGCCACCACCACAAACAAAGAAGAAAATGTCAATTTAGGAACAAAGGGGAAATTAAGAAAGCATGTTGTTTACTTAATTCCCAACTTGAAAAGCAAAAGGAATTCTGATAGGAAAGATGTTGTGCCATGAAAAGCCCTGTTAAGAAAATCAAAATAAAGCGGAAAGATCAGAACACTTGGAAATAAAGTGTTGTGCTTTAGTTTAGATGTCCCCTCTATAATTTTATATATATATAATATATGTAAAACATTTTAGGAAGCTATGAAATTGTCTCCCAAAGTGGTCATAGCCTTTCACATTGCCACAAGCAGTTTATGGGAGTTTCAGTTTCTCTAAATTTTGGCCAATATTTGGCTTATTCAGTCTTTAAACTTCAGCCTTTCTAGAAGGTATGCATGAAAATCTTATTTTCCCCCATCATCTAAGTTTGAATCTTTGGTCTCATCAATGAGAACATGGTCTCATTGTACACATTTAGGAGTGAAGACGCGCTGTGCTATTTGCTTTCTGGTGTCGCTTCTCCAAAGGGCAGCTTCTGTCAAGGTCTTTGCCGCAGTCTGAGCACTTGCAGAAGTTCCAGAAGCTTCTCTGGAAGCCCTGAGCACTGGAGAATGCATCAGAAATTCTTCTGGACAAAGAGCAGGTTAGGTCTTCGTCTGCCTTCAGTGTTCAGTGCACAGTCACGGCGCATAGTCTGAACATGACATTTAGACCCTCGACAGTCTAGTGGAAATTCTCTGGGGCTTTTAAGACATATATGATATATTTTTAAAAATCTATTTAATGTCAAATCTCGGGCACTAGGAGGATAATACCTATCTTCTTATGAAATTCGGGGAGAAGAAATGGTAGACACTGTCAGCAGGTAATGTGATTTGATAAAATCTCTAGGTTTTTCACAGAATGAAGGCTTAATTTTGCTTCTAGATCTTAAAACCCCTTCACCTTATTACTCACGATCTCCCCAAGGCGTTTGCAGGTCAGGTCATCGACAGGTGCTAACGTCACACTCTGACAACACTTGATCTCTATTTGAGGCAACGGGTCCCCCGAGAGGGTTTGGAAAGGAGCTCTTGTATCCTTTCTGAATTTGATTAAAATAGCTTATTAGTAGCCAGAGTACACTAAATACTACCTTTGCGTGTCCATGGAATTTGGAGAAAACTTTATAAAGGAAATTTCAGGAAGATCAGTATTTTTCCAGAACCGTGTTATAGAGACAATACTTGCAGAGTATGGCCCAATGCATTGTTTCCCACCCAATAGATCTGAAACATGAATACTTTCTCATACATAGTATTGATGGCAAAAGAGTCCCATGGAGTGTGAAGTAACCTCCATATTCAAGAGTCAGTTAGTTCTAAGTAATTTCTTTCTCTTTCATCTTTATTAAGCATTTTCACCATTTGACTACAGAAAGTCTTCTTAAGTCTTTAAGTCTTTCAGAAATATACCTATAGGGACTGCTGAATAGATACATGTTATTGGTACTACTTATGATTACTTCTAGTTATTAATAAAAGGGGGCTGAATCCTTTACTTATTTAGGAACTTTGGCTTTTAGAAAATAGGGGCGATTTCTGCCTTCATTTGCCAGTCTTTAACCTGTGCTCCCCATTTTATTTGAGGAATTTTATGGTTTGGAATGAAGTCGGCAGCCTCAGTATTGCAAAGAACAATAAAGTCTGAACATTTTTTGTTGTTCTTAACTGGTGTTTTACAAGGCAGTGCAGCTATGTTCAGTACATTAACTGTGACTGTCATGGATTACCTGATGCCTGGCCCCTCTTTATGTAGATTGCAAAGCTCAGTGTAGAAACTGGAGGTAGGGGTCTCTAATATTAAAAATAATACAAGGTGACACAATAAAATCAATGTATTATGCAACATGCCATTGTTCCGTCTGGTTCCTTATGAGGAACAACTCCTTCAAGGACATTGAAGGAGAGATGTGATTTCTGGGAAGATCTTACTTTCCATTCAGTGGTTTGGAATGTGATAGTCCTAATTAAAAAAAAAAAAAAAGAGGTAGACAACTCAAGCTATGTTCAGTAGTGTCAAGGGATGTTCTCACGTATCTGTGAATCTGATATGAACCCCATGATATATGTTCTACAGAACAGAGTCGCATCTGGGATTGAACAGGAAGTCAGGAGTCGGGTGTTTAACTTGTGGGATGTGATTCCTGGGAGCCCTGGGAACCTCCCGGGGAGTGTAAGCCTGAATCTCTGGGAGGCATCAGCTTTCTCAGAAGCAGCAAACCCCAGCTCTTATACTTGCTGCTATTTAAAGGAAACTTGGGGAGACAGGGAAATACAAATTGGGAAAATGTTATAAAATATCCATTTCAGGCAATAACCTGCTTTGCTTTCTCACACTCTCACAAACTGCCGACGGTATTTTCAGGGCTGTGCGGGGTCTGCTTTGCTGTCCCTCATCCTACACAGCCCTGCATTTTGCTTCAGAGGGACACAGTCCTGATCGGGATAAAATTCCTTTTGTTCTCGTGGCCAACACAGTGCAGATTTCATCCCTTGGCCACATTTGACTCAGGCTGCTCCCATCTGCGGGGCTCACCTCTGGCCGGTGCAGCCTTGACAGGTCACGGGGGCCCACCCTCATCATACCAGGCAAGTGCAGGAGTGCGCTGTGGTCCTCCCACTCAATGGGAGAAGATATTCACAAATGACAGTACAGACAAAGGGCTGATATCTAGGATCTATAAAGAACTCCTCAAACTCAACACACAAAAAACAGATAATCATGTCAAAAAATGGGCAAAAGACATGAACAGACACTTCTCCAATGAAGACATACAAATGGCTAACAGACACATAAAAAAATGTTCATCATCACTAGCCATCAGGGAGGTTCAAATCAAAACCACATTGAGATACCTCCTTACACCAGTTAGAATGGCCAAAATCAGCAAGACAGGAAACAACGTGTGTTGGAGAGGATGTGGAGAAAGGGGAACCCTCTTACACTGCTGGTGGGAATGCAAGTTGGTGCAACCACTTTGGAGAACAGTGTGGAGATTCCTTAAGAAATTAAAAATAGAGCTTTCCTATGACCTTGCAATTGCACTGCTGGGTATTTACGCCAAAGATACAGTTGTAGTGAAAAGAAGGGCCATCTTTACCCCAATGTTCATAGCAGCAATGGCCACAGTCGCCAAACTGTGGAAAGAACCAAGATGCCCTTCAACGGATGAATGGATAAGGAAGATGTGATCCGTATACACTATGGAGTATTATGCCTCCATCAGAAAGGATGAATACCCAACTTTTGTAGCAACATGGACAGGACTGGAAGAGATTATGCTGAGTGAAATAAGTCAAGCAGAGAGAGTCAATTTTCATATGATTTCACTTATTTGTGGAACATAAGGAATAACATGGAGGACATGAGGAGATGGAGAGGAGAAGGGAGTTGAGGGAAATTGGAGGGAGAGATGAACCATGAGAGACTGTGAACTCTGAGGAACTAGGTGAGGGTTTTGGAGGGGAGAGGGTTAGGAAGTTGGGTGAGTCTGGTGGTAGGTATTGTGGGGCACATACTGCATGGAGCACTGGGTGTGGTGCATAAACAATGAATTCTGGAACACTGAGAAGAAATTAAAAAAATAAAAATTTAAAAAAAATATGTTAAATGGAAAATTAACATATTAACTAGCAACTAGAGAATTAGATATTTATCCAAGGTGAATAAAATATATGCCCATGAAAAACAAAACAAAACAAAACATTGGAGAGTCAGCTTTTTCACCAACAAGTAGAATTGGTAGCATGAATAGTTCTCGTGATTTGGTACATATCCCAAATAGTTAAGTAACTTAGGTGTTTGTTTCTATACATGACTGAATTAATTGTTTTAGACAAAAGGGCTGGTTGTCATGGGAGTAGGGGAGATGATGTCCATTATCCCAGTGGTGAGGACAACTACAAGGAGTGTATGCACAGCAGGTCCATCTTACATGGCTCAGCCATTTCACTCCTAAAAGTTCTCCTAAGAGAAATGAAAGCACATGTCCACACAATATCTTGCATGTTCTTAATGCTGTATTCATCATAGGTGAAAAGAGTTCAAACTGAAAACGACTCAAATGTCTATCTACTGGTAATCGGATGAATAAATGGTAGCATATCCAGAGAATGGGGTACTATTAAGCTGTAAGGAAGTAATAGGTACTGATATATAAGATTACCTGGCTGAACCCCAAGATCATTATACTAAGCAAGAGAAACCAGACCCAAAAATGTAGGTACTATAAGATTCCCTTTCTATGAAATTCTCTAGTAGAGAAAACCATGAGGAGAAAAATAGCATTACTGGTTCCTAAGAGCCAGGGAACGAGATGGTCCTTGGGGGGACAGGAAGGTTCTATGGCATGATGCCATCAGTGAATACACAGCTATATACTTCTATCAAATTCATCAAATTAAATAAAAACACATCAAACTGCTCATTTATATATGGTGAATCTTATTTACCTAATTTATTCCTCAAGTAAGTGGATGTAAAAAAAAATCAATTGCTGGACTGGAATGCATAATAATGAATGACCAGATAATAATTTTTTCTATTTTATTTTTTTCTTCGAGTCTACAAATAACATAGATGAGAATATATAAAAAACATAAGAATGAAAGAAATGGGGCAAAGACTTCAAAGTTTTAATTATTTTCCAACTAGGTTCCCAAACGATAAGTGCTGATCCTTGTCATGTGCCTTTTTACAAATTTCACTGTTATCTCTTAGTCTTCTGACATTCTACAACTAACTTTCTCTGATGGTTTAGTGTTAAACTTCGGTACGTTCATCCTCAGTTTTAAGAATTACCATGTATACCTGATACTTTTGAATAGCTTCTGTCCAGTGAGCATTTTCTGAAAACCAAATGGAAAGACAGTTTCTGGGAAAGTTTCTCCAGACCCAAACACTTGATTCTCCTTCATATTTAACCCCTTAAGAGCATTTGTTTCTGCTCCATCAACAAACCGAGACGATTTATTGAACATTAGCCAAAACATCACACAGCTAGGGTGTGAGGCCAGCTCGGCAGGAAGTAAGAATCTCTTCAAGGGAGAAAGGGACCAATACCTAAGATAAATGAAACTGAACTTCAGAAAGAAACATTGATGAGGATCAGAGTGACCTGCAGACGTTTCATTCATCAAGCATTCATAGGAAGAGTCAACTGCATAGAGATGACAGAAGCCAGTCTATGAACTTGAGGCTCTATAATTGAGAAATTTAGGACCACTTATCTTGGGGATTTAGGGCATGATCAATAGAGCAAAATATTTCATCTGGATGCACTTTTAATGGAGTACACAAAACTATTACTGTCCTCCATTCATTATTTTGTATGAATGAAATGATAGAGGGGTGTTTGGTGGAAAAGAGGACAAGATTTTGTTTTATTCTACTTACTAGTAACCAGGGATTTTATCTACTAATTCTACCTAGCTTCTGAAAACAGCTTACCCCTGCACACCATATGTGTGGTTTCCTCAGGATCTCTGGGGCTTGAGAGAGCCCTTCCTGACATCCACCACCCTCCTGCCCCTGGACAGTTCCTGGTCGGTCACTGGATCTGGTGTCAGACCAGCCCTCTCACTTTTTACAATGATGCATTTTCTTCTTGAGTTAGCTTTTAAATATCTTACATTATTAGTGTAATGAAAAAAATTGCCTGATAACCCCATTAAAAACTTTAAAATATAATTTTCATTTTTCCACCCTGAAAATGAATAGAAGTAGCTGGATGCAGTTTTATTGTTTTCAATTATTGTAGTAAGATGACCACCACTGCGGTCAAACCCCACACAACATTTAGTGTCTTTTTTATAATGTACAGCACAAGAGAAGACTATAAATATGTAGTATTAGCTTTTTTAATGTAGATGACTGACAGAAAGAAACAGAGCATCAGTAATTATTCTCAGTCACAGAAAGCATTTTACTTATCAGTTTGTTTTAATTTTGGTATGTAAAGCTGTCACATATTTAGATTCTCAGTTTTCTGTTTCCAAGTGTTATTTGCATACTGTCCTCCCAGCATTCATACTCAAACATATCTTTTATCAAAATCAAATATATATGCATGTGTTTGTGTGTGTATATAAATACGCATATATTTATTTAAACACATAAATGATCTATTTTTATTGCTTGAAAATAGAAATTCTAGAATGGTATGAATATTTTATTCTTTTTCTTTTTCTTTTTATTTTTTTAAAGATTTTATTCATTTATTTGACAGACAAAGATCACAAGTAGGCAGAGAGTCAGGCAGAGAGAGAGGAGGAAGCAGGCTCCCTGCTGAGCAGAGAGCCTGATGTGGGGCTTGATCCTAGGACCCTGGGATCATGACCTGAGCTGAAGGCAGTGGCTTTAACCCACTGAGCCACCCAGGCACCCCTATTTTATTCTTTTTAATGACTCAGGTCATCTGGTAAGCAAGAGCCTCTTCCTTCCTTTTCCTGCAGTCATTGTAAGAGTTACAATGTAGTGGGATTGTATCTTTAATGTTAACAGTGAGCAGGAATTTGAAAAGAAACTAGGAGCATCCATTCAGTAGATTACATACCCGACAGGCCCACTATGTGAAGGTGTGCACCACGCCAGATCACTTCCTTCTCTGGCATAAAGGTGATGTTCTTGCTCAGGTGGCAGATTACGGGACAGCCCAGCTTGTGTTTCTACGAATCCCCCATCTATGTAAGATTCATTATTCGAGGGGTGCGGATGGTCTTCCAATTCAAAAACTGCAGCCCCTCCCTGGGAGGGAAAAAAAAAAAAAGCATTAACTATCACTGCACCTTGAGCATAATATAAATGAAAGTAAAATTGTCCTGAAGTTTTTTAAAATATTTTATTTATTTATTTGACAGAGATCACAAGTAGGCAGAGAGACAGGCAGAGAGAGGAGGAAGCAGGCTCCCCGGTGAGCAGAGAGCCCGATGCGGGGCTCGATCCCAGGACCCCGGGATCATGACCTGAGCTGAAGGCAGAGGCTTTAACCCACTGAGCCACCCAGGTTCCCCTATAGTTATTTTTATAACTGAATTTTGATCTATTCATTCTGGAAAATGAGACGGCATGGTGCATACATTTCATTTGCTCTGAGATTCTTCTCATTCCTACTGGCCCTTTCCATTGTTTTTCATGTCTCTGAATGCATATTGAAAACATTCTGCATTAGTGGGAAAGAGGAGACTATGCACTTGAAAGGGTCTCGTTTTTCCTTCCAGTTTCCTAACATACTTTGACGTGTGTATGTGTGCAATCCCATGAACCTGATGATCACCAATTTGGACACTTTCTGTGGACGACAGTGGGAGGGCTGCAGGCTCCTTGGGCTCTGACACAGAGCACCGGGCTTACGGGAAGCAGGCTCATGCTGGAGACCACACCAGGCCAAGCCTCTTCACGTAGGTGTGGAGCAGGGTTGGCTCAACATCTTCAGCTTAGAGTCAGTCCTTTAAGTCCCAAATCGGGTTACTAATCAGCAGGGAGATTGGGAACTTTGGCCAAGTCAGGGTGGCCTCCTGTTGGAGCCAGTCAGTATTTTGGGATAAAATGGGCATTTTCAGAAGGCCAGTGTCTTCGTTTGCTGAGCAGCAACAGAAACACAGGTCTCATCCCCAACAGCACTTATAAATCATTTGCACAGACCTCCTAACCTTGAGTTTGGATGCAAATCCTCCCATTGTCTCTGTGAGATGCCAGAGGAGAGCTGAAGCCCCTTTCTGCGGTCCATGCCTCCTGGATTTCCTGGATCTAGAATTTCACAGGAGGGGCCCCAGAGGGGAAAGAAAACCCAAACAGCCTCATTCACTCCCGATGCATCTTACCTGCTGACGGCACCTTTAAAAAGCATCTCATTTTTATTTTAGTCAAACAAAGCACATTGGTGTGAAAAGCAAATACAGTATTTTACCCACACAACAGAATTTCCCCCCGAACACCATAATTAAGCATGATTGCACATAATTTTAACAAGCACAGGCCACTGTAATAGCCATCTGCTACTTTCCAGGGTCGTGTTATTTTTTGTGTCGGAAAGGAAATTGCCATGGGAGTTTCCAGTACCTTCCAAGCACCCGACTGTGCTCTGTCCATACAGCGTTCTGTAACAGTGGGGGCGTAACTGTGTCCACCGTGTGGAAATGCTCACGTATTATGTGCGGAGGGCAGGACGAGTGGATTGCCATTCGTTGGTGGCAGTCTTGTTTTCTAAGGATGATGCGAGGAAATCACTTATTTTAGATACTTCTGGGTCAAAGGCCCGGGAACTATGAGAATGGAAGGGCAGGGCCAGTGTGGCCATGGTAGGAGACACCATCCCTTTCCTTACCCCTGCCCTCTCCAGAGGATGGAGGCATTGGGAGATCTTGGGCACATTTTCATCTGGTTATTAGCACCCCCCCCCCCCAGTCAGTAGTGATCTAGAAACCACCTATTAGCTCTTATCTACTCTAGTCTTTGTTTTGTTTTGTTTTAAACCCTAAATTCAGGATACAGGTGACAGCCAAGCAGCAGATGATAAAAGCATGGGCACACAAGCTGCGGGGACTTGCTTCTTACCACAAGAGTAAATCCAGAAGCACTGTCTTAATGCCTCACTCAGTCTGTAAATAGGTTGTTCTGACGTTATCAGAGAAAAAAGCCGTATTTTTCTAAAATCCGAGCGTTTCTAACACTCTTAAGGAAAGGTTAGCTGAATAACTGGAACAAAGTGGTTTCTGAAGAAATTAATGAATTACAATCTTGTGAGAAACCTGAGAGAATGTAAAGGAGATTTTCATCTGTGGCAACCACATAAACTATATAAATCTTATTATATTTTCCTGTTTTGTTGAGATAAAATTGACATTTGATGTTGTGTAAGTTTAAGGTGTGCCGTATGATTCAATATGTGTGTATGTTGAGAGGTGAAGACCAAAATCACGTCAGTCTCTCTCAGACAGCTGCTGTCTCTGTGCGTGTGTGATGAGAAATTTTAAGACCCACTGCTCTCTGAGCGACATTCCCTGTACATTCCCGTGTGAAGACACTGTATCCTATATTAAATACCTAGGACTTGTTCACCTTGTAGCTAGAGGTCTATATCCTTTGACCACCTTACTCTTTGTCCCAACCCCCACCCCTGGCAACCACCGATTTGCCACGTGTCTGCGAGGTCTGTTGTATGAGATTCCACTTATAAGTGAAATTATGTGGTCTCTCTCTGTTTGACTTACTTCACTAAGCAGAATATCCTCAAGTTGATCCATGTTAGGGCAAATAGCAGGAGCTCGTCCTTTTTTGTTGCCGCATAATCGTCCACCATGTATGGACATGGTGCATTCACCATCATGCATCATGCATGCATCCGTCGTGATGCTTACATCATGCATTCACACGATCATGAGGGCTCCCTGCCGGGGCTGTTGTAAACGGTGCTGCAGTGATCCTGCAGGTGCAAATACGTCTCCAACAGGGATTTCGTCCCCTTCAGATAAATATCCTAGGGAAGCTCTATTGTTAACTTTCTGAGGAACCTCCATGTTGTTTTCCGGAGTGCCTGCCCCAGCTCGCATTCCCGCCAACAGAGCAGGGGGCTCCCCTTTCTCCACATCCTCGCCAGCACCTGTCGTTTCTTGTCTATTTGATGATACCATTCTGACTGGGGGAAGGTGATGTCTCCTCGTGGTTCTGATTTGCATTTTTCTGACAATGAGTGACGCCCAGCACCTTCACTTTTTGATGTACCTGTTGGCCATCTGTATGTCTTCTTTGAAAAAATGTCTATTCAGGTGATTTGGCCATTTTTCAATTGACTAATTTACTTATTTTTATTTACTTATTACTATTTTGGTCTTAGGCTCTATCAGTCCTTATGTAGTGTGAGTATTAACCTTCTTACCAGATACACGATTTGTAAATATTTGCCCTCCTTTCATAGGTCGCATTTTCAAATTGCTGATCATTTCTTTTGCTGGACAAATGTAGTCCCACTTGATTCTTGCTTTTGTTGCTTATGCTTTTGGTGTCATATCCAAAAAATCATTGCCAAGACCAATGTCAAGGAGATTTTTTTCCTTATGTTTTGTTCTAGGCATTTCATGGTTTCTGGTCTTATGTTTAAGACTTTCATCCATGGTTGGGGCACCTGGGTGGCTCAGTGGGTTAAGCGTCTGCCTTCGGCTCAGGTCATGATCCCAGGGTCCTGGGATCGAGCCCCACGTCGGGGCCTCTGCTCATGGAGTCTGCTTCTTCCTTCCCTCCTCCCCTTCTCACATGTTCTTTTTCTCATACTTACGCTCTCAAATAAATAAATAAAAATAAAATATTTAAAACAAATTAATTTCGAAAAAAAAGTATTTCATTCCTCTTTCATTCCAGTGTTAGATTTTATGCGTGCTGTAAGAAAGGAGTCCAGTCCCATTCTTGTGGATGTAGATCCCAGTTTCACAGCACCTTGTGCTGAAGAGACAGTCCTCTCCTCATTGAGTGGTCTTGATTCCCGTGTGAAATATCAGATGACCATGGAGATGTGGGCTGACTTCTGGACTCTCTGTATCCTGGCCCAGGGATCTCTGTGTCTGCTTCTGTGCCAGCACCACACTGCTTTGATCACTGGAGATTTGTAGTATAGTTCGAAACCAAGAAACGTGATGCCTCTAGCATTGTTCTTTCTCAAGATTGCTGTGGCTATTTGGATTCTGTTTGGTGACATACACATTTGGGGATTTTTCCCCCTATTTTTGTAAAAAAAAAAAAAAAAGCAGTTCTTCTTGGTCTGGGGGTGGTCCAGGTGCTTGAGCCCTAGGTTTGTGTTCAGGGATTTTCCAGTGGTGTCTTACTATGGATAGTTGCTGGTGGGTCTTCTCGTCAAAGGGACTGAGATTGGGGATGACCTACGTCACCACCCTGATAATATCACTCCTAATCAATGGAGTAATAATTTTAAAAATCCAAGTAAATTCTTCTGTAGTGACTGAGACCTCAGCAACCTTGTGCATTTTCCGTGTCAGACAGACGTTGTCTGACCTCGTCCCAAGTAGATTTGGTGAGATAACGCGTACCGACAGGAGTGGGACGTGGTCTGTTGTTAAAGATTAACCCTGGGCATCATGGTCATGGAAGGCAGGGACATTAGCTTACAGAATCCACAGGGTATCTACTGAAATTTCAAGAAACTGTTGTCTGCGTGTGTAGCTACGGGTCAACATAATTTTGGGATTGAGCTGTATGTTTGAGCACTTTCATGTGAAGAACGTCCCTGTGCGCTTCTGGGAGAGAAGAGAAAGAATCTGCTAAAACCGTCGATGGCTTTTTCATCTACCTGCGGAGGCGGTTTACAGAAGTAAGAGAACAGTCAGGGAGGCGTGTTCCGCATTACTAGCCGTCTGCTGCGCTGCCCTGCCTGGCTCGAGCCTGCCCCGAACCATGGCACGGGCGTCATCAGAGAAGAGGGCCGCGGATTTTGAAGAAATGGTGGCTTCTGTGGGCGTTCGCCCATATATCCCCTGTGACCACCTGCAGGGGGTTGTATAAAACAAGCCACGCAGGCGTGCAGACTGTGTTAGGATAATCGTACTTGGTCTATCCTGCCTTCTTTCCAGCCCCTTCCGGAGTTCGGGCATCCAGCAAACGCATCCTAAACATGCATGTTTAGAAATCCGTCCTGGCTCCCACTGCGTGCCCTAGACCTCCAGAGATGCTTTCCCGCTCCTGCCCTACCTGTAGTGCATCTTGTGTGAGTTACGCGTTTACATACTTAAAAGGTGCAGACGTCTAGAGCACACCTGAAGAGCACTTAGTTTTCAAAGGGCTCGTGACTACGAGGAGTCCTCGGTGCTGGTGGCCGATCACTGCGACTATCTACACTTGCTGCATTCAACCCTAATTCTTATTTGGCAGTGTAGTATTTTATCTACGCGATTATCATGAAAACATGGCAATACGTTTCCAAATAAAATAGATGCATTTTATAAGTAAAAAAAAAAGAAAAGAAAAAACAGTATTTTTATTTTCCATCTATTACTTGAGTATTTTTTTTCATTTTCTCTCAATCCAGGACAAGGGCTAACGGTGATTATATTTCATAAAATTCTCCAGGGGTTACTGACACTCTTCTTACAAACATATTCATGAAATATCTCATTATTGTTTTCATTACAAAATTATTTTGTCTTTCTGCATAATAAAACATATACTTTTTCTAAACCTACCCACCCCATCCTGGATCCAAGGTTAGTTAGGAGCTGGAAACTGTTTCTTGAGTGCGCAAGAGCATTCGAAGTGTGGTGAGCAGCAAGTACAGATTATGAAACCTTGTGTAAATGTCAACTTCTGGGGCATTCATTAAAAATAATTTTGAAGAGGGTCCCCCGGCTGGCTCCGTCAGTAGAGCAGGTGACTCTTGATCCCGGGGTTGTAAGTCTGAGCCTCTTGCTGGGTGTAGGGATTACTTCAAAATAAAATCTTTAATTAAAAAAAAAATAAAGTGAAATAAACAAAATAATTCTGAAGAACATCTACTGGGCATTGGCCATTTGAATCACTCCTGGAGTTTTACTAGTCTCTACGATAGGCCCTCCCAGAGCTGATGGGAAAGCAAAGGAGAGACATGAAATGCAGAGTTACGGTGGTACAGTGGAGAAAAGAGATGCAGGCAGAGCCTGGGACGCAGGCTATCCCAGCGTGAGTGCCGTTGGAAGACAGGAAAGGCAGGGGGGACGCCACGTTTGCAGCAGGTGAGGAAGGCTGAGGAGAAGAGGCACCATCAGTGACGGAAACAACGTGTAGCCTGGACGTTGCTGGATTGCAAGGAGGGGCATGAGGAAAGATGACCCAGAGCTCTTAGCGGTGTTCGGTTCATGCCTGGCTTCCTACATAAACAAGAAGAATTTGGATTAAGGATGGAGATTGCCAGAGGCGTTTCAAACGAAGAGGGCCACCACCAGCTCTGAGGTGTAGAAACATTATTTTGGCTGCAGCATGGAATGTGGAATGCAGAGCCAGAGTGAGCAGTGGTGAGATCCTTCAAAGGGCAGTGGTGACGGCAGGACACGGACAGTCACGGGCGATGATCCTTGGAATGCGTGGGAGTGCAGCTGACATCGAAGACACAACTTTGTGTGGGGTCTTCGGGGCCTGGGAGCTTGGCTCTCGTTACCCATCCAGGGACAGTGTATGTTCTTCAAGGTGGTCCTAAAACAATGTTTTTAGTAAAATTTATTGATCATGGGAAAGCCAAGACCTAAGGTGCCTATTTTTTTGCTGAATTCTAAATTTGAGACTTCAGAATGTTATAAAAATATAAAAGCAGTAGGGACATTAACAATTATCCAATCCTATCACCTTTGTTTCTCAATAAGATTAAATAATGTACTTAGGGTTTTAAAACTGGCTTCTGCTACAACTGAAATAAAGATTATCTTCACCAGTGAAGATAGTGTACTTAAACGTGGTTATAGACTTTCCTTACTTCAAAGCTAAAGAAGTCTTGCTGATCCCTTACGCTTCCGGGTCTCTGAGAACCATAAAGTGATCTGGAAGCGTGCGGAAGGAGGCATGTCCGTCACATCAGAGATAGTTTTATTAAATAAACTGAATGTCTCGAATGCCTTTATTATAAAAGTTTTCAGCACATGCTGCTCTTGATAAAAGCAATAACAAAATTTTAATAATATAGGTTTTACTGGAATTTCTCAAACTCCAAAGTGAATTCTTCACAATGCATGAGAAGAAGAGGGCACAATTCTAATTACCGACGAAATTAGTATTTCTCTGCCCACTGTTCCTCTATGACCCTGACTGACCAATAAGCTGAAGAAGCGTGAAGGAGCGGTTGGAGTGTCCGTCTCTGATGCACTGGGCATCAGCAGTCCCTGGAAGGACGGGATGCGCTGACAGTGGGAACACGCAGGCAGTAGGAAGCGCAGGGCCCCGGGTGGGGGTGGGGGCGGATCTCTGCTTTCTCTCCAGAGGAGATGGCACACACAAGGGCAGGCTGACGACCTCTCTCCAGGGCAGAAGGATCAGGGCATCTGGGTGGATCTCAGGAGACTCCCTAAGCAACAGGATAGGTTGAAGAACCAGGGAATTCAGAGAGAGGAAACATACACGTGTGCCGACCTCGTCAGCATGACGCTTTGTGATGCTGCCGCCATCAGCGAGCCCGGCAGCCTCCTGTGGTCATGGACCTCCTGACGCTGTGACAGACCCCACCCAGTAGACTCCATGGGGAGACAGCGCACATCTCTGCTGTCAGGACGGACTTGACCAGGGTGTGCAGTAACACTGTAAACCGTCCGTCTCAGCTTTCCTGGGACTGATGGTCCTTGACCCTCGGGCTGAACGTTGGTGAGTTGTAGACAACAGACCAAAACACAGGCGATTTTCACCCAACCTGACCCAGACCTCTTCCCATACCCTCCTGTGCCAAGCTCTGGCCCAGGAAACCTTCCTTGTCTTAAAAGCTAGGGAAGGAAAGGATCATGTCTGGGTCCTACATGGAGCAGCAGGAAGCACTAGTTACAACAACTTTCCTGACAACGAGTGCATTCGCCCCTCATTCCCATGGTCCTGAGGAGGAACTTGTTATCGCCAGAAGTTTCCAGAAGCTCCATTGTCATCTCCTTGTGTGCTCAGTACTCCTCCTTCCCATCCAACTCCAACAATACTCAACCCAAGGAGACCCCCAGGCTTCTGTCCTTCCATTCTTGTCCTCATATAGTCAGAAAGTTGATGGACTAAGCACAAACCAGTGCCCTAAGAATTGTATACTACCCAAATCAGAGAATAATTATCCTTTTGGGCTTCATAAAAATAATTTTTCACTAAAATATAAACAATACTCTCAGGAGTATTTTTAGGAAATATTTATGAACAGGAAGGAAGCTACAGTCGTGGCTTCTTCCTTTTGACAATTCTGGCATAATCCTGAAGACAAAAGTCAGCTGGAAAAACTTTGCCAGAGACCGTAAAAGCAACCTGATCCCTACCAAGCGAAAGGCTCATGACTTCTACAATCAGTTGACATCATGGGCATCATAAATCTATAAATATTGTCTCTTTTATTCATGCCCTTATATTAGCTTGCCTGGGCTGCCACAACAGAGTGCCACTCGTCAGGGAGCTTACATTTATTCCCTGAGAGTCCTAGAGGCTACAAGTCCAAGACCAAAGTGCCGCCAGGTTTGATTTCTCCAGAGACCTCTCTCCCTGGCTTGCAGATAGCAGTCTTCTGCCTGTGTCTTCCCATGGCTCTCTCTCATATGTGCCTGCCCCTACTCTCTCTTCCTCTTCTTAGAAGGACACCAGCCCTTTTGAATGAAAGCCCTACTATGATGACCTCATTTCACCTTCCTTCCTTCCTTCCAAACCCGACCTCCAAATACAGTCACATTCAGGATTAGGGCTTCAACATGAATTATGGGGGAGGGGGGTAGGGGTGGGGTCATAATGCATTCTATAATGACTCTGAATAATTATGATAAGCATTTAATTCAGTATTGTGTTCCCAATAATTACTTGCTGTGCAGATATCCTGTGTCGCCAACTCAGGACAGAGCCATATGCTTGGACAAAATGACATTATCTTATAAGATGAAACATCTAACAAGAACACATGCCTGGGTAGATGATATGCCAACTCTGAAGAGATGACCTAATGAAATACCCGTGGGCCGTGCCAAGATTCTTAGGAGAAGCAATTTTGGGTCTGCTCTCATGCACGGATGATTGGATAATCAAGTGCCCAAATGTTGTGCCTAATTGTAGAGCAAAGTTGAAAAAAAATTGGCCTGGAAAATGTTTAAATTATTCATAGCTAAATGCCCATTTTAATCACAAAATAATCTTTGTAAGCTAAGCCCAAGTTATTTATCTCAGTAGATGTAATAGACATTGGGTGTTCATCTTTGGTATTCTATAGGAAGTACTATTTGGCCATATTTAGTGCAGGAGGTAACCATCCCATATCTATCTTAGTAAAGCAGATATAGGGCATTTATCTCTAACAAGTGTGACTTCCTATCTCTGAGAAAAACTGGCTGGGAAACCCACTTGGAAGAATTAGTGAGTTTATATTCTAGGGCTGCCAACTCTAAGCGTGTGGAATGCTATGAAAAATGGTGCCTTTCGTTGGTACAGCTAATCTCCTTAGGAAAAAGTTGATAACAGGGCAAGTAATTTATTAAACCTATTCCCTGATTTCTAAAATTAAAATTGCTTTTTCCCCCTTGAATATGCACCTCTTTCTCTTCTTTATGGCCAGCCATCCAAATGTGCTTTCAAGCCCATGAAATTACAAATCAATTGGAAGTTAGCCAGTTAAAATGTACCTGTAAATTTCCACCTACTCCAACAAGAGGCGTGGATCTCCTTGATTTCTATGGCAGAATGAAGAAAGAATCAGGAAGGACCCAAATGATTTTGATTCATTATATCCTATTACAGTTTCTTATTTTTCTTTTACCTAATTTGTCATTTTTCTACCTATGTGAAAATCATTTTAGACATACTCACATTTACTTTCTTTTAGAGTCCACTCTTATTTTTTTATCATTATGTTAGTCACCATACAGTACATCAGTAGTATTTGAGGTAGTGTTCCATGATTCGTTGTTTGCGTATAAGACCCACTGTTCCAAAATGGACAAGGCAAGAAATAACAAATGTTGGGGAGGATGTGGAGAAAGGGGAACCCTCTTACACTGTTGGTGGGAATGCAAGTTGGTGCAGCCACTTTGGGAAACAATGTGGAAGTTCCTCAAAAAGTTAAAAATAGAGCTTCCCTATGACCCTGCAATTGCACTACTGGGTATTGACCCCAAAGATACAGATGGAGTGAAAATAAGGGGCACCTGCACCCCAATGTTCATAGCAGCAATGTCCTCAATAGCCAAACTGTGGAAGGAGCTGAGATGTCCTTCAACAGATGAATGGATAAAGAAGATGTAGTCCATATACAGAATGGAATATTACTCAGCCATCAGAAAGGATGGATACCCAACTTTTGTAGCAACATGGATGGGAATGGAAGAGATTATGCTGAGTGAAATAACTCAAGCAGAGAAAGTCAATTATCATGTGGTTTTACTTTTACTTTTATTTGCCTTAATTATTATCTCCCCAAGTATTCCCAAAATAATTTTTAAAACTTATTTCTATTTCTTTTTCCTGAAAACTAAACACAAGCTAACAAAATATTTAAGCACTGTCCTGGTGAAAAGTGCCAAATATATTAAAAACGGCTTGATGTTTGTGAGGTGATTTTTTTTTCCCATTGAGATGATAATTTTGGTAGGAATTAGTTTCAGTTTTTAGTTTTGCGGACATTTTGTGGAAGATGTTGTGGATTGTTTAAGCAAGTACCGTTTATTAAGAGAAATGAAACTCTTTTCCCTAGTTTTTCTTCACGGTGGCGTCTCCTATCACATTTCCTGGCTCTTTCAGATAAGAATGGACAGATGACCTGCCAGACACAGAGGAATGAGTAGAAATCATTAGATGTGATCTTGGTTTTGGTTTTTGTTTGTTTGTTTGTTTGTTTTTCTTGTTTTTGTTTGGTTTTTGTCTTTAAAAGAGAAAACCTGCCCTGTGGAAGACCTTGACTCT
>PISX010006534.1:0-96569 GCA_004024625.1 Mellivora capensis | reverse complement strand
GGGAGTATTTTTCTTTATTAGTAAATCTTAATTTTTTTACTCCTTAATGATCCAAGGTATTAATGATAATTTTTAATAAATATAACCTCATAAATTGCAAATACAAGTACGATGCAGGCTCAATCCATAGTCATAAAAAAAGCCCAGCTACTTTAAAGTATTATCACATAAAAATTATATTCATCAATGAGGATGTGAACAGTATTTGATAAGAAAAATCACATACCTCCATATTTCATTTTCCTACCTTCTTTGAGTGGCAAAGTGTTATCTTGCTTTAAGGCAGGGCCTAAAGGACAATAGTTTCCCTCTGTATATTTCTGGAAATACAACTCTTCAAGAAGCAAATGCTTTCAAAGCTATCAAGGAATTTCAGCTTTCCAAACTTTATTTTTCTCAGAGTTTTAGTCATTGATGATAATCTACAGACAGCACAATGTTTTAAAAGAAAAATTCAGTTTTAAATTGAAGATAAGGAGAATCAAAGAATACTAGAACCCGAGTGACCTTAAGACCCACGCCTTCCTCTCCTACAGTCTTACTGAATGGAAATCGAGTCCCGCACAGTCTAAATATCTTGCTTGAGGTAAAATATAAAATATACAGTCATTGGCAAGGTCAGGTAATGTCATCAGGACTCTGGTGTCTCCTTGCAGTATTTCTTAAACACGTCTTCAGTTTTCAGAAAGAATGGTATATATTATATATGTGTTCATGATATATATCATATGTATATCCATATGTATATGCACACATTTGTATGTGTCTCTTTGTGTATATACAAGGGCGTATGTATATACATATATGTAATATGCATTTTTAATTTATAAAAATGAATCGACATCATTGCCTTATTAAGGACGTTCTTCTCTTCTGCTCCTGCGATGACTCATAAAGATAACAAGAGGCATTCTTTACTTCTGAAATAATACACAAAATTGGCTATTATAGTCACACACATCTATGTATTTCTTTAAGTGTTTGGAACCTAAAGTAGTGATTGCTTCATTAAACTCATAAACTACATAAACTTCATTAAATTCATAAACTACACCACCGAGATAAAAAGAAACCCAGTATTTCATGCTTACAGGTCCAAAATGTCAATTTCCCTTCACCTTTGACTGTGAGATCTGCCTTGACCTCTGATAGAAGAAATACAGAGGAAAATACGCTTTCCAAGAAGGAGCTATCTGTGTCTCCCTTACAAGACTTCTCTTTACCTGAAAAGCCTCACATATAAAATTTCAGCTCCATTTCTGCTTACATCATAGACTCTTCATTTTAAATGATCAGTTTCATAATTATCTTATTCTGAAATACAAAATGGAAGAAGCTGTTTTCCAAATTTAGCATACCTAGAATATATACTTCTTCCTATTGCATTCAATTCTGTGGTTGAAATACGCTCACTAATACTGACTTTTCATGCCCCATAACTGTTTTTCCTCACGTAGTTCAAGTAAAAAGAAGAACAACAGGTTTCCATTTGTGCTTTGTTCTGAGTGAATCACAAATGGTCAAATATTCAATTACAAAAACCATGTCTCTGTTGTGAATGTAGTACATGCCAGCAAGTGTGTACTAGGTCACACTAGGTGTGTACTAGGTCAGTCTGATTCCAGGAGTGTCTGCCAGCGTTACGCAGCCAGTTCATACTTCAGATATGGCTGCTTCATGTGGTTTAGTTGTGTTTTTATTTGATTGATATTAAAAGATTTGCTAATATGCTCAGAATAAGCAAATGTCCAGTTATGAAATTAATAGTCTGCTAAATATGACATGGACTATAAAAATGAGATAGCTTTGTTGAGATTAGTAGTAGAGGTGAATTATTTAAAATATTTAGATATTTTCCTTATTCCTGAATGAGCAGACCTTAAGCAACTTGCAAGCCATGTAGTATGCAACTTTAGGGATGAAACCCAAGGCTTGATGATGACTTGTTTGTTTCTGTGTCTAACAGTGGATTTAAGTGTTAGTGGCTTGATACTGATCCTAAGTATAAGAATATTCTGCCTATAGAATATTTTTCCTTTTCTTAGAATAGACCATTAAGTTTTGATATAAGCACATAAAAGAAAGAATAAGTTGTTTTGTTATTTGTTTTGTTGTTATTGTTATTGTTGTTTTAATCAAGCCCCTAGAACAGAATGTATATAAAATTTTATACCAGCATGCCAAAAAGGTTAATGTGTGCTAAACAAATATCAGCATGGTAGATGGATTTGGTCTTCAGCTTTTGTTTGTTAGTATCCAGAGGAGATTATGGAGAACTATAATTCTAAACACAGGCTACCCCTATTACATACTAAATTGACTCAGGTCAGTTTAACAGAATAACCTTGAAGTCATACAAAGAAAGTTCATTTGTCCCAGGCTTCCTGAGATATGCCCTGAATCATGCAGTCTAGGTATATGCAGAGAAGGCAGAGCTATGTTTCTCTGACCCTGAATATTACATTTAACCTCCATTAAATAAGTCCAGTATGTCCTTGAGATACCTGCTTCTTATGTTCAATAGGAATAACTAAGCATAAGGAACCAGTGGAGTCATGATTGCACGGTGGGAATTATGAGAAATATAGGGAGAAAGGAGCCACGAATTTATATTTAACAGTTAACGTGGGCCCTAGCTCTATATTGCTAATCCCGAGACAGAATTCAGACACAACTGAAATCAATACCATTAATTTGCTGCATATAGTTAAGATGTTCTTGTCAACTTAACTTTGCCTAACTCTCTGTTAATCCTGCAGATACAACAAAAGGCTTGAGTACAATCACCTTAGCCCCAGTTGGGCAACCACAACAAAGGGGTAAATTGACTTCTTTTTCATAATGAAAACAATGCTTCAATAAAGCAGAGGTTCAGAATGAGCACTTCTGAGCTTTACATCATTCTCATTTTTCTGTAACTTGTAAGTATTTGGATTGTATATTTACATAGTTATTTTAAATTTTTCATCAGAGTCTTTGATATGTAACATTTCCTTTTTCATAGTAGCCATGCATAATTACTTCTAGTTAGGCATGAATATTGGGAAATTTTTTGCTGAAAATAAAAATAAAATATTTCCTCTGAATTTATTCCAGTTTCATTAAAGTGTATGCATATACTTAAATAATATAGAAAAATAATTTTTTATTATTTTAATATAAGTGTATATAATTCTTAAATGTCCTATGACTTCTCTAGAAACAACATTGGTTGCTTCAAAGCAGTTTCTTATAATTAATAAAATTATTAATTAAGTCTCATATTAGCAACAGATTCATAATTTGATTTCTTATGAAAACATTTTCCCCAAAAGTTTCTCAAGTGTTTCTTTTGATTAAATACTCAAGCTTCATAAAGCTTAGGAGAAAAGTTCAATTACATTAAAAAAATAAATAAAAATTGAATGATTTCTAGTATTGTCTTACTTAAAATGTAAGTTCTTAGAAGACAAACACATTAGTCTTCATAGATATTAATATACAATCAGCATTTTTAATATTTATAAAACTAAGTTCATAGCTACTTTTCATAATCAATAAGAAAATGTCTTTTAAGACACATGCTACATCTTTATCCCTTCATAGTTTTAGAAATTTATTAATTATTCATGATACCATTTTAGTTAATTTAATTCAGATTGAATCTGTATAAGGTTTTGAATTATAGAAACTTAAAGACTGGAGTTTGCCTGTGGGAATTAAGAGAAACCTAAACAAAGAGACATTTTATTTAAATGTATTAGGAAAGAGAAATGTTCATTGTCCTTAAAGGTCCCATTATCATTGGTTTGTCACTTCTAAGTTAAGGATTTGATTCTGATTAAAATGAAAACATTGAGATGGGTAGTACTTTTAGCCAGAGTGTGAAACTCAAATTCCTAGCTAATTCAAGCAGATGTGATATAATATGTAGGTGAGGGTGAGTGTAAGAAATAGAAAACATATGAATCATTTTTGGAAAAAGAAAAACAAAAACAGGGGCACCTGGGTGGCTCAGTGGGTTAAGCCTCTGCCTTCTGCTCAGGGCATGATCTCAGGGTCCTGGGATCAAGCCCCATGTCAGTCTCTCTGTTCGGCGGGGAGCCGGCTTCCCCCTCTCTCTCTCTCTCTGCCTGCCTCTCTGCCTACTTGTGATCTCTGTTAAATAAATAAATAAAATCTTTTTTAAAAAGAACAAAAACAAAACACTAAATTTATTTCCAGGGTAGGGGAAAAAAAATTTGTTGAATTTGAAAATTCATTCCTAAGACTATCAATATCACTGATACATAGCAAACTCTTAAAAAAAAATAGAACAGTGCAATTCTTTTTTTATTTTGGTAGATTTGTGAGAAGCTTCTGAAAGCTTTGAAAGATGATTCTTTTGTGGGAATGATAAGGACTAGAAGACTAAGGACACCATATGACAAACACGTTTTGAGCATCAGTTTCACATTAAAAACTTCATATGAGGCTAGTATAAAGTAAATGGGAGAGTATAGACTCCCCAGAATTACTGTGAACACAAATATTTTAACTAGAGTAATGAAAACAAAGCATGAAAGTTGGTTCATGAGACGGTTTTCTTTCATCTTATCCAGAAGAAGCAACCCTGATAGAATTATGGAAAGCCTTATTGAAAACTCAGCCAAGATATCACCTTTGAATATCACTATACAGGGCTGGAGTATCTAGAATGTAGAATATGTATCCGGGAAAGAGTATCAAAGGAGAATACCCCATCATCCATAGACTCACATCTCTATTTGCAATTTTATCCTACAAGATTAGATTGTACTGGATTAAAGTGAACATTTCTGAAAAGAGACACAGGAAAAGGACACTGCCTTTAAGTTGCAACTACTAAGCTATGATTTAACCTTAATCAAAATTTAATTATCCATAGGTAAAAAAGTTACATCATTGGCTGGCGTATTCATCCTGAATTGCAATACAGGTCTAGGGTTTTAATCACAAAACAAGGCAAGGGTGATATGTCTGGAACCCAGTAGATTGCTTGGGACCTGACTTAGTATGTCATGCTCAGTAATAACTTCCAATGACCAATTACATTACACATAATCCAACAAAAGCAGGACCATTCAGGGTTGAAGTTCCGGGTTACACCACCAACAAGCAACCCACACCAGCCAAATTACTGGTTAAAGACAAGGGTACTATGATAAGTGGTAGAAAAACCAGATGATGGTTATCAATTACAGCTTCAGAACCAGCCTGCCTTGCTAATTAGCAGCTCGGAAACCAATCGCTTTGTATTTGCTTCCCAGATGTCTCTGCTTTACTTCCTTTCCCCCTTTCTTCTGACCTGGGATTATATTGTACAATGAATAAACCATGTTTCAAGTTCTATTTTCCAGGGAACCCAAAGATACTCCCTAAGAACAAAGTAATATTACAGATTGGAGGCAGTTCCATTACTAAGTACATAAAATGAGATCTTATTTAGTATAAATCCAATAGGGGGCAGTCTGGGAAACAAAGACTTACATTTAACTACACCAATCAAATATCTGGTTAAATAGAAGATAGCCATAGTCTTTATTCATTAACATTCTTCACATAATCAATTTCTCCTTTTTAAACAGTTTTACTTTAATTCAAATATATCCAAAGCCCAGATATTTTTTAAATGTTCAATATCAAGCATAGAAATTCTACAGAATAAAAAGCACATCTATGTAGCAAGCAAATCAAAGGGTAATTAATATAGAACAGACAATGGAATCCCCTTCACAAAAGAAGTCATTTGGGATCATAAGTGCCCTTTTAACTGTTGTTCATGTTACAATAGACTTCATTATGCAACCCCCAAAGATTTTTCTAAGGTCAAAAGAAGTGACTCTGTGAGTCTGTGTGTGTTCCTGCAAGCATGATTCCCTCCTCCACCCGCAACCCCTGCAGCTTTCTAAAAGCCCATTTAAACTCTTTGTCCCCAAGATCTCTAGAGATTATATCCTGATTTAAGGGCAGATGAGAACTTTCAAGTCAAATCACTGTATTTTACAGTGTATGTTACAGTGTATGTTACACACTCTGTGAGCATCATCTGTGCCAATGAAATGTACAAAGTTTCAGGCAATTCTTAAATATTTAGTGTTAATACTTTCTCATGCATTGGGAAAGAAGGAGTCAGGAAGTAGGCAAGGATAAGGGGATAGAAGGTGCATTAAATAATCTTACAAGATAAATTAAAAGAGTAATTCAAATAAAGTCCATAGTCTTCTATGGATAAATTAGCCTATTCTCTGTAACTTTCCCACATATAATCTTTCACTGATTTAACAACTTTCCTGTAATACTCTCTGTAGCATATGGTATTTATAGCTATCATCTGTAAATGTTACTGTTATTCCACTTCCTATCTATTCTTTCAATCAGTCCATATAATTTTAAAGCTTAGTATATTATACACTTCCTACTAAATGCTAGATGCTACAGTAGTTTACAACCCAGTAAAAACATAAGCACCCCCATTCGCCCTTCCCCAAAAGCAACTACAAGTTAGTGCAAAAACAGTGATGAAGGCATATTAAATTTTTATTGAAACTGATCAGTCATATTTGCCCAATGAAATGCCTCCACTGAGGAAATATAGATTAATCTGAGAATTGAAGGGTGAGCCATACTTGTTAACACACTATTTATATTATAAATGAAAACTAAAATATTATCAATAGTTGACTAGTACACTAGATTATAAATATGTTCAATGAATGTCAATTATATTACAAACTTCATTTATAGACATACTCTTATACATTGAACAATGAGATTTGATTTCTTATATAGGCTGGAAAATAAATTTATTTTTGAGTGTTTGTGTGTGCGTGTGTTCAATGCTTTTATCCAAAGAGATGAGTTGAGCAATAAAGACAATCAAAAATTCCCCTTGTATTAAAGGCTCCATAGCTGAGAATATTCCACAAGCATATCACTTACCTGTGAGTTATTGTGAAAAGATATCCAAGACTGAGTATAACTTGTTTTTGTCAGGTTCCTCCTTCTTGACAAGCTGCTCCTGAACAATGTAGCAATATCTTCCCTCTTGTTACTAAAGTATAATGCTTCCTATTAACCTTTACTTACATTAGTAGATGTTTGTTTCTTAATCTAAACTGTATATATAATTGACCCTGCAAGTTTTCGTTCTCTGTGTTGGCAAATATAGTTTAGTATTTCAACCAGACTGGGTAGTTTGGGGTCCTCGTTTTCCTGAGTCATTCTAACCATTTCAGCCTTACTTATATGAATACAACATCTTATGTCTACATTCTGTTTTAGTTCTAAAATTCAATGATTTGATTTAATGACTTTTAGATAATTTCAGGATTATTTTGTTTTTTTTACTTCTAAGCTTCATTTTAACAATTCATATACTAAGAACACATAATTAAATTACAACCTTCAAGAAACTACTGTTTAGGATTGTAAAAATAATGATATATTATGTTTTTGAAATTAGGGTATGTAAATACATAATATTCTAGACATTGCACTAAATAATTTAGAGTAATAATGAATTGCTGGATAGCTATAAAAGTTTGAATATTAATTTAAATATTTATCAAAATTTTAAGAACTGCACAAAAAAACTGTTGAAAGCAATGTAATTAATAAGAGTTAAATGAATAAATTATTTAAATGTATACAATGTTTTTTAAAATTAAAAATAGTTTTAACTGACTACTAAATTTTGTAGTATATATATTTATAGGCTAATTAGTATACTTAAATACACCTTATTTTAACAGAAAAATTAAATCTATACATACTTACTTTTAACTTGTATATTTCCAGGGGCACTGTAAGTTTGTTAAGAGAAGCTTTACCAGTATTCTTACCCTCACTTATTATTTTACCCAATGTTTATTGAGCATTAAGTCTATTTAAGGATTAATGGCAGGGACAGTTAATTTGCTAAATATTTTTTCAGCACCTGTTATGTGACAGGTAACAACCCCCACTCCTCCCCCCTCTCCTTCCTTCTCCTCTTCTCATCCCCCTCCCCTTCATCTTTCTCCCTCTTCTTTCTTCCTCCTCTATTTCCAAATCTTTTTGGAGAGAAAAAAAATTATTTTAATACTTTGTAAAGTTTATATACAATTTTATATATAGTTATATATATTTGTCCTAAAAATCATACCCTGGATTTGCCATTTAATCTATTTAAAATAACAATTTATAATTTAAGGAATTAGCAATACTATAAGAATCCATATTTTTATTCCTTTTATAAGAAAATAGATAATATGTTAAATGGTTCTAAAGATTATCCTTAAAAGAATTTGTAATATCTTGGGGGAAAACATATTTTTAACCACTTCTATTTAAAGGTGAATTAACTAAGGTCGCCTGGATGGCTCAGTCAGTTAAGCATCTGCTTTTGGCTCAGGTCATGATCCCAAGGTCCTGGGATCAAGCCCCATGTCGGGGGTTCTGCTCAGGGAAGATTCTATTTCTCCCTCTGTCCCTCTCCACCTACTCATGCTCTCTCTCCCTCTCTCTCTCAAAAATAAATAAAATATAAAAAAATAAAATAAAGAAGAATTAACCAAACAGGTGGAAATATATGGTTCATTTGCTTCAGAGGAGCTTATTTAATATCGCTGTTTTACCTGACATGAGGTTAGATATACTGTTCTGGCTACACACATATCATCAGAATGTCTGCAGATGAATTAAAAATTGCCAAACTTTGCTATTCCATACAATTAAGTATACATCATGTCACGCATAATTTACTTTAACATTTCATTTTCTTATGTCAGTATATATATAACTAGCATTATAAGGTAGATTTACAGGGGCTGAGGAAATACAATTTAGCAAACCAGTCAAGATACATAATTCCAATTATTGAATTACTTAAAAATCCATTTAGTACCTGGTATGTTCAAGTCAACACAAATCTAGAAAGGTGAGCATAAATTTCTTATCAAGAATTTTACTTTAAATAATAAATTGTTCAGATGGGTGTTTTAAAAGTTATCTCCATGAATGTAAATAATGGGGAATTGATTAGAAGCAAGAGGATATACTTGGCCATAGCCAGGGAGCTAAATTAGACCACCATTTGCCACGACTCCAATATATGGGGAAAAGGAAAATAATACATACATACTTTGACTACACACACATACACACATAAACGAATACAAAATTACCATGAAAAAGAAAATGCAAGTAAACAAAGAAAAATCACCATTAGACATTATTCCAAGCAATGCACCATTCCACAACAATTTATTTTAAGAAATGTCAGGTACTGAAATGAATAAGACAAGTGCATTCCTGTCCAATAAGGTATTCATCACCTGGAAGAAAAATCGGTAACATAAGCATGACCAACAAAATAAAGAGAAATACAGAGAGCTGTGGAGCACCTAAGTGATAGAATGAGCCCAATATGGAGTAGCAGCATTCTAGAGGAGTCAGAAAATACACATAGAAATTAAGTGACAAATTGGAGGTGAGGGGAAGGAGGCTGTGCTAGCATTGTGAAGGCTCTAATCAGGACAGAGCATAATCTTCAAAAAATAAATGTAGTTTCACATCGCTGGAGCAATAAAAGCTTGAAGGATTGCAGCTATTGTTGATACCAGGCATAAACAAATGTAAAAAACCATACAGGGTATCATAGCAAAGATTCTGAACACTACCTTAAGAAAACACGAAGCAAACACACTAAAGTGAATTGAGTAATGTACTTTGAATTTCAAAATGATATCCTGTTTCAATGAGAAATAGTTGGCATTGGTGAATAATTTGAGTTGAGAGACCAGAAAGTAACTTACCTTCAGTAGTCCAGGGGTGGGATGGTTCTCACATGGACTGCAGTAGTGACATTGGAGATAGAAGGAGAGATGCAAAAGGGATCTATGAGGAATAGAACTGACCGAATTTGGAGTCTGACTACTTCGATTTTGAAAAAGGTGCTGCCTTTTTTTTTTTTTCCATAAGCATGTTTAGTGGTCAGGAAGACCAAGAAATAAGCAAATTTGCAAATTTAATATTTATTTTTTAAATTTAATTTAATATTTAATTTAATTTAGTCTTGTCTATGAGTCTGGCAACCATGAAATGCCTCATAGCCATTCAAGTTGAGATACCCAGTGGCAAGCCAGACATGTAAGTCTGAGAATGAGATAGGGAATCAAGACCGAGACACCTGGGGTCACAAGAGTCGACGCAGTCACCTACAGATGATGTATAAATTGTGAAGGGAATATACACAGAAGAGATTACTGAAGAACTCCAGCAAATAATGGCTGGGTAGAGAGGCCAGAGGAAAAAATAAATAAATAAAGGGCATTAGCCAAAGATGATGAGGAAATTCAGGAAATGTTGTCATTTTACCCACTGGAATTCACCTCAGAGAGAGGAAAAGATCAATGTGATTCAAATTTAGCTTGTCATAACCTAGTGGGAGAAAGTTAAAGGGGTTCTTTTCTAATGCCTTCTCCCTGACTTTATTTTCTTTAATTTCAACTAGGTAAGGAGACCATCATCTGAGACTGGAGAAAGAATAAGAATGCCAGATTGGTTAAGAGTAGAAAAAGTTCAAAACAGGATAGGAAAAACCAGGTATATTGTTCTAGAATTGAGGCTTTTGCCTTGTAGGTATAATAAAAAGGATAAAGGGCAAAGGAAATTTAGTAGATCATCAAAGGATACATTCAGGTAAACCATTAATTCTTAACTAAATGAGATCATAAGGGCCTAATGGACTGGAAAAAATGGATTAACTTGCTAACTCATCATGGGGTGGTTGAATATGTAAGCAATATGGACAGGAGATTCTCCTCAGACAGTGAGACATCCGACATAGAGACACCAGAACTTAAACAGTACTTGCCAACGATAGATTCTAGGATGAGGCCAACCATGGGAATGTTAACCAATAAAGAGGGAGAACACGGGGACGCCTGGGTGGCTCAGTTGGTTAAGCGGCTGCCTTCGGCTCAGGTAATGATCCCAGTGTCCTGCAATCGAGTCCCTCATTGGGCTCCTTGCTCGGTAGGGAGCCTGCTTCTCCCTCTGCCTCTGTCTGCCTGTGCTCGCTCGCTCTCTCTCCCTCTCTCTCTGATAAATAAATAAAAATTAAAAAAAAAAATAGGGAGAACATGATCTTTGAATCTAATCCCAGGATCTCTGACTACAGGTCAGAGATTATAGGCTATTATATGATTGGTCAGCACGGATGTTGAATTTGCCCAGGAAGAAGGAAGAACTGTATCACAGAGTGAGAGAGAAGATACTGAATTAACAGACAAAAATCAATGAATGAAAGGGTGTTTTGTCAATTTACAGAATTTAGCAATGCGGAGGGATAGAGAGTACAAGAGGAAAACAGAGAACCAAAAAGAAAATTAATTTTTAATATAGTGAGATAATTATTGTCTGGAAGTAGAACTGATGAGTGAAAGAACACCAAGTTTACCTCCCTAAGAAACAGAGGTTCAGGGATGCCTGGGTGGTTCAGTCAATGAAGCGTCTGCCTTCGGCTCAGGTCAAGATCCAAGACTCCTGGGATCCAGTTCCACATCTGGCTCCAGGGAGCCTGCTTCTCCCTTTACCTGCCATTCCCCCTGCTTGTGCACTCACTCTGTTTCTTTCTCTTTCTCTCTATCTGATAAACAAATAAATAAATAAACAGGCAAACATACAACAACAACAAAACCAGAGGTTCAATAAGAATAAGCATTTTACATCTAAGAGAACTGGAGAGGACATTACCACCTTATAGGTGAGACCCATTTTTATCAAGTCATAAAAATATGGGGAATTATTCACATTCAGTGAATTATTTCAGATACAGAAAATTTTTTGTTATGATGTGGGAATTCTGGTACTCATAATATAAGGAATTAAAAATGATGCCAGAACTTGGAATTTGGCACAAAAGAAATGAAGGGCAGAACTGGAAGAGGTTTTCTTTTATAAATGTTTATTCAGGAAAAGCCACTATTTGATGAATTCTGACATTTTATTGGAGGTGAGGGGGCATATACCTATTTTTGAAAAAATGAGAATGACATTTTTTTAATGCACAAAAATGCCTATTGTTTTATGTTTTTTGACTGCATCCATTTTTCATGCAAAATATTCTAACTGCCATCTTAGACATCCTTACATATGGGGAACAAGTATCAAATAATTAGATCATAATATGAAAGAATAATTGAGGCCCAAAATATGTCTTCAATAGAAAGGCTTACATTTATGCTATTCATCATTTGCATTTTGGTGAAAAATAGCTTTTCAAGATATTTTCAAATACCGAATTACAAAATGTTCTGATTATTTTCCCTTTACCAATAAAGAATGCAAATAACATGCATTTTCCTAGGAGATATTTGTAATTACTCACAGTTTATGTAATTTATGGGATTTGCATTTGATTTTGCTAAGGCAAACATTTTTATGTTAGACCTCCAAACCAAGATGGAGTCACTTATGAAAAGGACCAAATGGAGATGGTCAGTGCAGGCGCATAAAGGAAATTTAACCTGATCTTGGAGGAATTTATGTCTCTTATTAGAAACCAGTGGAGGACACAAGCAAATCCCCAGGCACTAAGTATATTCACATCACCTTGACTTGACTCAGCTACTGTGATCCAAAGAAAGAAGCCTAGGCAACTCATCAACAATAACAAAAAACAAAAAACAAAAACAAACAAACAAGAAAAACCAAGTTACTTCCATATTTATCTCATAGAAGTCCCTCAGTCTGGGAGCGGCTTGAAGCTCCCAGCCCTGGTAACTTTGAGTTTTCCAGCTTGTTGATTGAAGGCCTTACAATAAATTCATCTTTCTGTTTTGTTTCATTCAGAATGTAGAGTTTGTTTTCTGACATTTCTTGAAGTGGCATTGAAAGTAGCAACCCCAGTTACTTCCTTCCAGATGTCCGACATGGGAAGTGGTACCCACCAAGCCCTTTAGGCTCACAGTCTCTGCGGTGAATCAGGAGTTGCTGGAGGTAAGCTTTCTTGGATTCCGGGTTGTGCTTCTATGTGTTGACAGTTTACTGAGTTTGAATGCAAGTTTGTTTATACCTGGTGCATTCTGCAATCATGAGGTCTGGCCAAACTGAAAAGGCTGCTGTTCCCTCCAGAAGTCTGGCTCGTGTCTATTTTTGTCCGATGGCACAATCTAACAAAAGACAGTTTGAAAAACTAATGACCACTTTGGGATCTTTTGAGCTCAGTAAATCTGTTTTTCCATGTAGTAAACTGGAATCAGAAGGATCCAAAATTATACAGCTACTTTGGGAACTGCTGGTTGTGTGCACCTAAGACATTCTTTTGGTCAGTCTGCAGTACCATCTCTTTGGCTACTGCTGGTGTCCACAGTTCTGTTTCCTTAGCTACTGTTGGTGCACATGAGGCAAAAAAAATAATAGGTTTGTTGTTAATGGGAATTTCAGGAGCCAAAACCACAAAATTGGTGGGCATGAATTGATCACTTAAAAGCTGTTAAAGTGCTTGCCATTTATCTCTAAGACTCCCACGTTAGGATAAGTTGACTATGGTATGGGTTAGATTAACACTCGATCATCCACCAACATCAAGAAGATTTCCTTGCAAATAGTACCCCGTAAACACCATACAATCTTCACCCCAATGGCAACTTCTTCCTAGGTAGTAATTTAACTCTAAAAGACCCAAAGTTTAGCTAAAGAAATGGGATCCTTGAGTCTTAAAGGATTGAACATGCCACCTTCCAGCACAACTGCTTATTTTATATCTAAAAACTGTGGTCTCAGAAGCTGTAAATACCTACCAAAAAAAAAAAAAAAAAAAGAAGAAGAAGAAAGAAAGAAAGACAAACTTTTACAAAGAAAACCTGTAACTACAGTCTGTGAATTGGATGGCTGTGCCTGGATGGCTGTGCCAGTCTGTGCCTGGATGGCTCAGTTGGTTAATCGTCCGACCCTTGATTTCTTCTCAGGTCATGATCTCAGGGTTGTGGGATTGAACCCTGCATCAGGCTCTTTGCTCACCACTGAGTCTGCTTGTCTGTCCATTTCCTTTCTGCTCCTCCCTTCACTTGCTCGCTCTCTCTCTCTTTCAAATAAATAAAATCTTTTTAAAAGTTGTGAATTTACCAATTCACAATTGCTTACTTCTTAGTGTTTAGTAGGAATTAAAGACTAAGGGTTAAGAATTCTAGTCAATATATGTAATTAAAATGGTTAAGAATTAATAAGGGTGAAAGAAGCCAACTGTGTATGAAAAGTAGGCAGATGAACTCTTGACATTTATACTTATTTTCTTACTAGAAACTACTTTCACATTGATTGTTAAAGCTGTTTGTGTCCTCCATTACCTATAAATAATTAGAAAAGATCCAGACTTTATTACCCTTTGAGGAATGAGCATGCCTTTATTAATCCTCAGGAGAAAATACATTAGCTAGGGGCTGATAAAACCAACATTAAATTATTTGAACAGCTTCTGGTGGATGTAGCTGTCTTCAGAGGCATGGTATATGATCATGGCAAGAAGGAAAGTTAAAAGAAAAGAGGTAATAAAATAATTACTTAATTTCACAATTAAATGCACATCATGATCCTACCATGTTACAATAAAAGCTCTCAGTAATCCACAAAATAATGGAGAACAATACAATGGGACTGCCATTGTAATCTGATCTCAGATTCCTCCCAATATGTTGTGACATACTGTTAAGAGCAACATGCTTGTATTAAAAATATATTATTTTTTATAATTCTCTTTATAAAATATTCACATTGCTTTATGTATGGAAGAAAAGTTTGATATGTATTTATATGATTACAAATTTATCTCTTGAAAAAACAAGACAATCTATATTTGTAATGAAATATTCTTCAAAACATGTTAAAATATATGGGTTTTGATTCTTAAATGTGTAAATTATAAATTCTCTGCCACAAATGAAATAAAATTTTATAACTTGTCTTCTTAAAAAACAGGTTTCATGACAACCAAGTCCATTTCATAATTCATCCTGACAGTTTTGGTTTATAATTGTAGTCAGAAGTATAAAAATAAAGTGACAAAAACACCACAAAGTATACCTTATCTACTTCTTACTAAAAAAATGTTTTTCAAGAGTAAAATATTTTATTAGAATCATTAAATAGGTGATTTTTCTATAAAAAGGAATTTTAAAGCATAATGATATCTTCTATCTATAGTTCTTAGCAGTTAGCAGGAAGGATTTCCCAAAATATATACAAAAATAGCAAACCGGAAACGCAAATAAGTGATTTGTTTGTACAAAAGATGTGTTCATTCTGTGTTTGACGTTTATATGTTTGGCATTTTATTTCCAGCTTTTTACAAATGAAAAATCAAATACAGGATAAGCACTTGTAATGGAGAACAGACCGAGCCGTAGTAATAAATACACAGTGCAGTTGTGAGACTGATCTCTTATGTAGTGAACACGATGCAGAGAAGCAGTTTAGGGAGGGTAGGGATTTAGCCCTGCAATATCCTCCGCAGCCGCTCTATATTTTTCTACTAAGTTATAATTCTCTGCATAGTGAGTTTTGACACTATATTGCTATGTGCTAGCCCATGGAAAACACAAAGAGAGTAAAAGAAGCAGGCATCTAATCATTTTAAGGACATGATTGAAAAATTACATATTGCAAAGCCTCTCCCATCCCACTGGCCATAAGTTAGTCATTTGGCCCCATTTAGCTGCTGGTGAAGTATAATCTCAATTTTGGTGTCCATGTAACTTATTAAACTTTGGAGGGGACTGTATTATAAATGAGGAGGGGGAAGGAAGATGAGCTGGAATCTCTGTCAAACTCTTCCATTAATTCTAGACCTAACAACAAGGAACAGTAAGTTAAGGGGCACCTCGGTGACTTAGTCCGTTAAGCATCTGACTCTTGTTTTCAGCTGAGGGTGTGATCTCAGGCTTCTGAGACAGACCCCCATGTTGGGCTCTGAGCTCGGCATGGAGCCTGCGTGGGATACTCTCCCTCTGCCCTCCACTCACTCTCTCTCAAGAAGAGAAAAGAAAAGAAAAGAAAAGAAAAGAAAAGAAAAGAAAAGAAAAGAAAAGAAAAGAAAAGAAAAGAAAAGAAAAGAATGGGTTAAGAAGAAGAAAGTACTTCCTAGTACAATCTTTATGGAAATTAAAGGAAAGACAAGGATACTCCAGAATGTGATTACCTATGGGAAATAAATGTAATTTAGATGCTACCTTATACATTTATACACACACACACACACACACACACACAGAGTCACACACACAAATTTTTTGAATATAGTTGGAACATCATTTCCAGGGGATCTAATTTAAAAGCTATCAATTAAAATTGCTCTTAATCTTTTGGCACATTAAAGATATCACCATAGTCTTTGAAAACATGTTCTATTCAGTAGGAAGAAGGAGAGTTTAGGTATCTCCTTCAATAAAGCATTATTATTTGTGCTCTTTTCTTTTGACATTTAATATAATTCCAAGAAATGAAAACAACAGTAAAAACAACAAATATACCCATATCATCATCCATCATCTCTAACTAGAACAGTCTGTGGAATAGTTGCAGTAAACATATGTTCTATCCATCAGTTAACTATGTCTGTGTGTGGGGGAGGGAGGAGTATGCTGACAGAGGGTACAACATACACAAATTCACTTTTGTTAAAGGAAGCTTGGTCAGTATATTTAAATATGAAAATGAAAGGAATCAAGCACATCAGTATGCACTTATTTCATTATATGTAGAGTGTTGTAATATTATTTGAGAATAGAGTGTGATAAATAAAAAGGGTATGTACTTAGCCCTAGTCAAAATTGAGAGTGTTAATAATCAAATAATCAAAATAATGTGAAATAAAAGTAAAAATAACACTATCCAAAATAAATTAGAAAAAGAAGAAAAACGGGGAAAAGAACAGATAAGACAAGTAGAACACAAAAAGCAATTGGTAGGCCTAACTGTACTGTATTAAAATTTGATTAAATGTAAATAATAATAACACTCTCAGGCAGAGAATTACAGTGAACTTAAATAAGTGAAAAACATTTATATCTTATCCATAAGAAAAATATAAAGAAATAGACCGATTAAAAGTTAAAAGATAGGAAATGATATACTATGCAAAAATAATCTTAAATAAACCGTACTGACTACTTTAATATAAGATGATAGAATTCAGGGAAAGAATGTTGACAGAGATATAGAAAATGTATTAGTTTCCTGACTGTCTAATGAAGTAGAATGGCTTCAGCAGTGGAAATTTATTGTTTCATAGCTTTAGAGTCTTAAAGTCTGAAATCAAGGTGTCAGAAGGATCTGTTAGTTTGGAGGGCTGTGAGGGAGAATTTGTTGTATGACCCTCTCCAAATTTCTGGTAGTCCTCTGGCAAATCTGGCATTCTTGGACTTGTGACAGCATAACTCCCATGTTCAAATGGCATTTACCCTGTGCCCCCATATCATCTTTCTCTGTATATGTCTCTATGTTCAAATTTCTTCTTTTTGCAAGGAACTGTAGTCATACTGGGGCAGGGGTTGCCTTAATTACCTGCTTTTACTGTGGTTATCTCTGTAAAGATGCCATGTCCAAATAAGGTCACATACTGAGGTACACGGGTTAGGACTTAAATACCTTCTTAGAAGTACTCATTTCAATCCATAATAAGGAACATTTCATGACTAAGGCTCAAATCTTCAAAAAGAAGTAAAAATTCTCACTTCCTCACCTTATAACAGAGCTTCCAATCACTTGAAGCAAATTCTAGTAGAACTAAAATGATAAGTCAACAAATGAACCATCATAAATGCAAGTTCAGCACTTCTCACAAAATGTGGATATATAAACAAGTAAAAAAATATAAGAGAATGTCAATAATCAAATCATCAAAATAAGGTGAAATAAAAATAAAAGTAAAAAATAAGGCAAACAGATAACCAACTAAAAATAGTCAAAGTAGACTATGAGAGGGTGGAGTTGTATGAGATCTATGTATGCATCAGATACATGAATGGCAAATAAACACATGAAAAGTAAATAGTAAATATCAGGGGAAATAAATTTAAACTACAATGGGATACTATGGCACAGCACTAGAATGGTTAAAATTTGGAGAATGATAATACCAAGTGTTTAAGAGGATGAAGAGTGAACAGAAAACTTCTCTACTTCTATAGGAAATGTAATATGATTCACCCTTCATATCAGCTTGACTGTGTTCTTTCCACTCATAGGTCCTTAGGAGCTTTTCTAAAAAGATCCAAAACCTGGAAATCCAAATGTTCAGCAACAACTGGACGGAAATACAAACTGGGGTATATCCGCATAAAGAAATATTACTCAGTAATAGAAATGGTGCGCACTAAAACCATGGGTGAATCTCAAAGCCATTTTGGTAAGTGAAAAGTTCAAAAAGTCATACCCACTACATAACTTTATCCCTATGAAATTCTGAAGTAAATAAATATAATCTGTTGTACTAAGTTTATGGTTATGTACTAAATTTGTTGTACTAAGTTTGCGGCTATGAAATTTTGGGGATGCTAGAAACTTTTAAGTCTAGATTTTAAGTCTAGATTTTTGTGTTAAGAAATTTTTGTGTAATTTTTGTGTAAGAAATTTTAAGTCTAGATTTTTGTGTTGGTTACACAAGTGTATTCATTTTATAAACTGTATTAAGCTGTATTATTATACATTATTGTACCTTTGTTGTGTAAACCGTATTTAGATTAAGTTGTTGAGGAAGAAGAAGAGGATGAGGATGAGGACTACAAGAAGGAGTATATGGGACATGAAAAAAGTAGCTGTAAATAAACCAAATACTAAGTGTATTGATTTTCATATACTCCTGATATTATTGACACTAGTCAGTACATACTTGAATGTCAACCAATTATTGAATTAAAATTCTTTTTTTTCTGAAAGAAAAGGCTTTTATTGTACCAAACAATGGAATGCTCCAAACATTCTAAAAATAGAAAATAATTTCATGCTCCATGCATTTTACTGTATATTTTTGGGTCTAAATGCATTGAAGTACAGAAAAAAATTTCAATGTCTAAGAGTTAGGCATACATAATAAATGTATATAAAATAATCCCTTAAAATTCTATGCATATTTTACAAAGGCCTTGTAAGAGGGAAAAACAAAAGCTTGAATCCCAAATCTAAAAGAAAATGATTCATTTCCTTCTGCCAAAAATGCTGTGCTTTTAAATATCTCTGCAGTATTTTTCAGTCCTCTAGCAAAACAATCCTTCAATTTGATCCTGGACAAGGACACATTGTCTGTGATGATCAAGACTATTACAACCTGAAGTTTTACCCAAAACATCAATGGTTTGTAGAGTTCTTTATTACTGAAACCTTTCTTAAAAGAATTTCCAATAGCCATTTTCCATTTTTTTTTCTTCACTTCTCTTCTTCCACTGAACAAGTAATAGCAATAATATTTTCATTACGGATATTTATTTTTATTAATTTCTCAGGTTTTTTATCTTTAGGGCTTGCAACAAATAATAGGTGAAATTAGTTCCAGTAAAATGGCAAGGAAGGTCTTCAAAGAGCCTAGGCTTCTCTCTGAAAAGGTTAGATTCACAAAGCCTCCCCAGAGATGAGGATATCTAAACTGCTTGAAGGTCCCGCAAGTGCTTAATCATGTTCTCAGGGAGATTTATGCTAAAACGTAGAAATATTTTCTTCTAAATTTTCCTATACTATGAACTATGCCATATTGCTTTTTGTCTTATTTGAATAAATACAAAATATTTTAACTTGTCAAACCTCATCTGGACTAATTTTATTATTAATTAATAAAGCAAATATGGAGTCCTGATCCCAAGATATACAGTACTCATCCGCTCAAAGCTAACCATGATCAATATAACCATCTCAACTATCCTGTATCATAATTTAACCAAAAAGATACTGAAGATGTGTGTTCTCATTGTTAGTTAAAATATCCAAAATTAAGAGATTTAAAGCAATATATAAGGTGCCTGGATGGCTCAGTTAGTTAAGCCTCTGCCTTCAGCTCAGGTTCTGGGATGGAGCCCCAAGTCAGGTTCCCTGCTCAGCGGGGAGTCTGCTTCTTCCACTCCTTCTACCCCTCCCCCAGCTTGTGCTCCTACATGCCCTCTCTCTCTCAAATGAATACATAAAATCTTTGAAAAAGAAATTAAAGATTAAAAAATAAAGCAATATTTAGGAAGTAAGATAAGCTGCTTTCTCATAAGACTTTGCTTATCTTCATACATTAATTTTTTAAATGTTTCAATTATTATTTATAAATAAATAAATTTGAAATAAATTAAATACCATACTGGGTTTTTAAGATATGGGCCATAACCTTGAGCTTTAAGTCCAAGCTGCTTCAACACAAGGTATTATTATTAGACAAAACCAGAATGAAATACTTAAGTATTTCATTAAGATATATTTGTTCTGCATAAGTAAGTAATATTCTACTTTATAGATGTATACACATACAGGTTAGAATGCATCTATTCTAAACAGCATATAATGAGTGGTAACACCTTGATCATAAAGTACTACCTTGTAAATTTCTCTGCTACATCAATGATCAGTTTTATCTACCAACTTAGCCAAGATTCATGGTTCCCCATGTCTACATTGTCTTACCAGTAAACTGTTTCTTAGTATACAGTAGTGATGACTTTTATGTTAAGTAATTATCTTTATTTATTCATACAAGCTAATAAGCAAATATTAGGACAGCTCAATGAATAAACCAAACCCTTAAAAACAATTATTGACTAAGGACCCTAGTGCATAATATCCCTCTAACTTTGTGTGTGTGTAACCTGTCATATCAAAGTGTTTTGATTCTCAAATTTGGTGACCAATACCAACTTTGCTTTATATGCAGCTATCTATAAAAGAAAGCAAAAACAAATGCTAATAAAGTCTCATTTAATCATTTTTTTTTCATTTCTTCAGTAAGTATTTTTGGCTACCCATATCAGCCTTGCTGATAGATCCATTGTTATAGCAAGTAAAACAACACTAAGCTCATTCTTCATTAAGTTCTTGGGTTAGTGAGAGAAATAAAAATGAAAGTAAGTAACTAGAAGACAACAACTGCTAAAAAAGTGATTATAAAATTTGTAATCAAAATGAATATTTTATTTATAATTATGAACTCTCTTGGTGAAGTCAAGAAAGGCTTTAATAAAGACATGCTTTTAGGTCTTGATTTGAAATAACAAATACAAACTTAAAGTCTGGCAAATATGGTGCAATCTTGTCAGAATAAAAAAGTAAGCATGAGAGAAGAGAGGTGGGAAATGAAAGAGCAATTTGGAATCTCTAAGAAATCTAGTGTAGTTGAATAGACCACATTGTGGGATGAGACAGAAAATGTATTTGAATCTTATCCCTAAATCACAATATTGATAAATATAATCTAAAACAAAAAAATGAAGAGAATTAATATATACATGTTAACTTTAACCAAATATCTGTTGCTTCATGTAAGAGAGCGAAAGAGCGCACTAGTAGGGGTAAGAGGCGAGGGAGGGGGATAGAAGCAGGCTCCCTGTGAGGCTGGGAGACCAAAGCTGGGCTCAGTCCCAGGACCCTGAGATCATGATCTGAGCAGAAGGTAGACATTTCCCCAATTGAACGACCTAGCCACCCCTGCTTCATATTCTTTGACTTGAATTTCCAGAATCAAATACACTAATTTATGTTTGTTAATTGTCCTCTACATCAAGAGCTTCATGCATCCTGAGAAAATAATTAAGGCATGACTTTAGAAGAAATGAGCATTTATTGAAGAACTCTATTAAAATAAATCTATGGAATAGGTAGCACTATATTTCCATTTTAGAGATAGGACATTTACTTACTAAGCATACATAATCGGCCCATGGCTACCTTTTTGGCTTTAGTTGGTCTATGGTGACATAACTGGTATATTTAAACCCAAGTGTATGCAGTTCTAAATTTTATCTTTATATAATAAGTGAATATACATTCTGTCCATCATCATTTCAATCTCCATAAACAAGAAAACAAATAATTAGAAGTGAGATTTGAAAACAAACTAGGATTTTTCTGATTATCCCTTTCCACTCTACTTTCACAAGATCCTTTCAATGCGCATTAGTCCAAATAAACATGATCTAGTAAGTGGAGAACACAGAGTGGAAGAATCATGTCTTAAGAGGTAGTTTGATAGGGGTGCCGGGGTGGCTCAGTGGTTTAAGCCTCTGCCTTCAGCTCAGGTCATGATCTCAGGGTCCTGGAATTGAGCCCCACATCGGGCTCTCTGCTCATCAGGGAGCCTGTTTCCTCCCCCCCTCTCTGCCTGCCTCTCTGCCTGCTTGTGATCTCTGTCTGTCAAATAAATAAATAAAAATCTTAAAAAATATATAAGAGGTAGTTTGATATCATTTTAGTGCCATTACGCTTTCTTTTGCAGTAGCAATGTACCACTAACTCATATTCAGTTCATTTATTTAGTCATAACATATTTGTTGAGTACTTATATGTCAGGCACTCTGCTAAACACAAAAGTAAACAATTCAGTGATTACCCCTCTCCTCACAGAGTTAACCAGTTGCAAACACAAGCTTATCCATCTTGTATTCTGCGAACATTGACACCCTGAATGAGTTCAGGCAACCATAATCTAATCTCTTCATTTCACAGCTGAGAATATCTACAACTATCTACAACTCTTAAATGCATTACTAAATTACCACAGATTCCTAAGACCCAGAACTTTTGATTCCCAGGCCAATTTTATTTCCTCTTTAAGCCCATATATTGCTTATCTGCTAAGGGGTCAGTGTCTTCTTTTTCTCTCTAAGAGGATGCCCTGTCACTTGAACATGAATATCTTATATTTGTTTTTTTTTTAGATTTTTTTAAAACTTGTCAGAATAATATTGAAATTAGAGACTAATATGATGAGTTTATTATGTAATTCTTAAAATTACTAAAGATTTATAAAAGGCTAAGAAATACTAAAGGCACTGAATTATTTCTTTAGTATGACTTGGGTATGAAGATTAAAACCTAAGTTTGAGGGTACCTGGGTGGCTTAGTCGTGAAGCATCTGCCTTTGGCTCAGATGATGATCCCAGGTCCTGGATTGAGCTCCACATGGAGCTCCACATTGGTGGGAAGCCTGCTTCTCCCTCTCCCACCACCCCTGCTTATGTTCCCTCTCTGGCTATGTTTCTCTCTGTCAAATAAATAAAATCTTGAAGAAAAAACAAACAAACAAACATAAGTTCGATACAATTCACCTCCTGAAATGTCAGTATAAATGCGTTCCTTTCAACCACAATCTTTAGGGACACATTTTTTACTTAATAGTTTATAGTCAAAAATAGAGTCATAACTATTAAATTAAAAGACATTTACTGAATATCTACCATGTTTAGGGCACTTACTTTTATTCTGTGAGTTAGGGTGAGCCATATAAAGCTGTCTTGTGTTTCATCTCCTGTAGACTACTTACTACTTAGTAGAGTTTGAAATCTCAATGTTTAGTATTTATCTTATAAAAATAACACAATGATTTTCAATAACATAAAAATCTAGACAAATAAAAATGTGGCTTGAAAACAAACCATAACTTGTCTCAATTTCTGAATTTGTTTTCAATCAGTTTATTAATTTTATTTTGACTCTAAAATTAAGGAAGACATAATATTTTATTCTTTTCAAAGGGATTCATGTGGTAAAGATATGATGGAGTATACTCTAGAACTAAAACATCATTTTTTTACTAATGGGCCCCCAAAACTTTGGAGATTAAGAAAAGAGATCCTTTTGATAAACGATAAAAAAATGGAAACATTGCTAATGTAGTAGACTGGTATTTTGGACATGTTTCCTTTTGAAATACAGAGCAACTCATTTAGCCAGTATTTCTACTAGAAAATAAATGATAAGCTTTATAAAATGTGATGCCCAGAGACAAATAATAAAGCTAAGATGTAAGCTAAAGAAACCGATAAAAGGAGAAAGCAAGTTGCAAACAGAGAAATAAATGAACTAATACCAGATTCTGTTGATACATACCTAGTAAAAAGATACATACCTAGTAAAAAGATCTGCACATCCATTAATTATATTAATACTAATATCATTACATTTTGTTGAGTTATAAAAGCAAGTGTTGACTGGACAAACTTAGGACACGGACTGCAACTATAATGCAGACCATGATCGTCAATCCAATATTGCATTTTGTATCACGCAAAGGAAAACAACAAATCTGCAGCAATTGAACAGCTCTCTTTCCTAAGCATGTGATTAGATCATGTACAACCAAAATAAATGTCTAAATTTTGAAACTGGAACTGCGTTATGTAAATAGAGATGGGATTATCTGAAAAATGTAATAAGATATGGACTTGAGGTTTGCAAACCAATGTATAAACAGATATATATTAATCTACTACCCGCTAAGCAAGCACTAAATAACTGATTTATATTCATGAATCCATTGAATTGAATTGTTCAGCAGAGCCAAAATAAATGTTATTATATTTTCAGCGATGTAGTAGTCAAAGCAATCCTCTAAAGAGCTAACAGGAAACTGTTCATTTTTACTTCAAAACAGTTTTAAGGTAGAGATCATTAAGATTGAGAAAGCAGAAAATAAGTACAATGATGACATTCATTTACAGAAAGGAAATTGATAAGGTGATTGCTGATATTTTTAATGTTGAAAATAAAATAAAATCAAGAATATTATACAAACCATTTTCAGTCTATATCTATCACATAGACATTTATAAAAAATACTGTGTTCTGAATGATGTAAAATTTACTCAAATCCAAATATATATTTAAATTTTCCTAGTTGTCTATTAATGTATGAAAACAAAAATACATTTTAAAACCTACAAATAATTTCTGGGCATATAATACTCAACACATTTAATTTGCTAATTTGACATAAAAGATAATGTAGAATCTCATATTATATGGAACCATAACAGCCTCCCGCCCCCAAAATATAAAAACTCTAAATGAAAAATATGTTTCATTATCATGAGAGGATAAAGCTCTCCCATGGCTAATGGAAGGCTTTTTGTTTCTTTGCTCCATATTTTTAGGTTTCAGTTTTTCTCACTTTAAAATTTCTAGGTAATTTGAAATTGTAGGGTATAGAAAAATTGCCTGATTTGTTTATTTTTGGCATAATAATTGCCAACATTTATTGAGAACATACATAATTTATGAAACTTTTAAAACTCCATTGAGCAAGTACTATTATTAATCTTACTTTACAATGGGGAAACTGAGATCAAAGAAGCTAAGCAAATTGGCCATGATAATTCAGGGCAGGGCGTAAGAAGTGCACAAACTGGGGCGCCTGGGTGGCTCAGTTGGTTAAGCAGCTGCCTTCAGCTCAGGTCATGATCCCAGCATCATGGGATCAAGTCCCACATCGGGCTCCTTGCTCGGCAGGGAGCCTGCTTCTCCCTCTGCCTCTGCCTGCCACTCTGTCTGCCTATGTTCGCTCTCTCTCTCCCCCTCTGTCTCTGACAAATAAATAAATAAATAAAATCTTTAAAAAAAAAAAAGAAGAAGTGCACGAACTGAAATTTACAGGTCAGCTTTAAAAGCTCATGATTTCACTATTACAAATGCTTAAATTTTCTTATACTTTCACCATTTATATTGGTTCATTTCTCCATTCATAGGTATTCTAATTACATTTTTTGGGGTTAAGTTTCTTAAAATTTAACAACATAAGGACTCAAAAATTGAATGTTAAAAATGCTCCAAATTTGTCATATTTTATGGTTTTTTTTCTTTCTATAGTCTATGGAATCACCTCTTGCTTAGGAGGGGGATAAGAAGACTTCTTAGTTCTAAGTAATGTACCAAAACATTACACACCTGAAACTAATATGACATCATATGTTAACTAAACTGTAATAAAAATAAAAAACTTAGTAAAAATGAAAACAAAAGCAAAGACAAGAGTATATATATATGGGGCACCTGGGTGGCTCAGTGGGTTAAGCCTCTGCCTTCGGCTCAGGTCATGATCTCAGGGTCCTGGGATTGAGCCCCGCATCAGGCTCCCTGCTGAGCAGGGAGCTTGCCTCCCTCTCTCTCTCTGCTTGCCTCTCTGCCTACTTGTGATTTCTCTCTCTGTCAAATAAATAAATAAAATCTTTTTTTAAAAAGTATATATACATATATATTTATTTTTTACAAAATTAGGCTTATGTTTAATATACCATTTTGAATTTTCTTATAGTTGGAGTTAGGTTAGAGAAATTTTTATTTAAATATGTATTAAATACACCCACATAGAATAAAGAAAAATGTTTAAACTGATTATTATGATAACAGAGACTTTTATTTCATACATGTGTAATTTTCTAAAATTTCAAGAAGGCACTTGTGTTACTTTTAAAATCGGAATTTTATATATATATATTTTTTCTTTTACATATGACTGTTTCAATAATAGCAAATTTGAATGGAACATATATGCTTGATCACTGATATGAGAAGCACCTTTCGTAATTGAAGACGGTGCAACTGCTGTGTTCGGCACTGGCTGACTGAGGGATCAGATGGAAAATAGAAAATATTTCCAGAGAACAGATGATAATAATCCAGTTGGCAAGTGTCCAATTTGATTTGCTGCCAGCAAACTTACACAATGGAAGTTAAAGAAGACAAGAACTTAAAGAATGAGCTATCTTGGAAAACATGGCTGCTTATTGGAAAGCTTACTGATGTTGCTATTGATTTCTGTAAACCAAAATAAAAATTACCCAAAAGATTAAAGGGTTTCTTGGGAAGCTCTCATTATCCCTGAAATGCCTGTTGTTTCTTGCCATAATAAAATCCATATGTGGTTTTAGCTTCCATATTAGTGACAAATTGTTAACATAATCATGAATGTAATTATAATATCTAATTTTATGCCTTATTTTAAAAGTGGGGATTTTTTAAAGTTATATCATTGAAACTTCAAATAATCTCGTGAGCTGAATACTGTTCTGCATACAATAAAAAGCAAACAAGCAAAACCCTCTACTCTCAAACTTCGTATTATACTATTTCTCTATGAAATTTCCTCCGTCAACAATCTGTGTTTCCAATAGACTGTTTCCTTTTTCTCTGTCTCTCTTTTATGTAAAACTAACATATTAGATTTGTTTCATGCATGGAACAATTCCCAAAGTAGCAAAAAAGCACTAATTTTAAAAAGTCAAGTTAAGGGAAGGGGTAGAAAAAAAGTAAGAATGTGTGAGCATAGAAATTACCTCAGAGAAGTAAAGAGACCAAAAAGGCTACCACTTTTGGTTTAATTTGGGGACCAGTGTGGGGAATTTTTCTCCCTAACCATTTTTCATTGGTAAAAATGTCTCAGCCAACTCACTGATGAGAATCTATATATTCCCATATGCATAAAGCAGTGTGCCCCTAGCTTCTTAAGTGTGTATTGTCCAAGAGGGCAGAACAATGGAGCCCTGTCCCTGGTCCTAAAATATACATAAAGAGGACTGCAGAAAAATACAGGAGTTGCAAATGGTAGCTAGAAGCTTATGACATTTAGTTAGAGTGAAGTTAATCAGCCAAGGTGTCATCTGTTCCAGTACAAAAATGTTCCAGGTCAGTCTACAGTGAGGTCTTATAGCTCTTAAAGAGACTTTGTCATTCAGCTTCCCATAAGGCTTGGTCAAAGAATTGGATTAGTTTCATATTTACAGACAGGGATGTGATTTGGCTAGTGGACAACGACAAAGAGCCACAGGACTACTGTTGATTTATGTTTTTAAGTCTGCTTTTAATAACTTTATTGTACCCAAAGGCAAAGGTGTTAGAGTTCCAGCTGCACAAAAAGATCCAAAAAGACTCTTCCATTTAACCCTCAAATAAGTTTACTCTTAAATTAACTCTATATTGCTCATAAATAAGAAATATAGGTAAAAATGTGAACAGATAAAATCCCTTTTAATGTTTATCCACTGTTAAAAAAGGTCATGAATTGCAATGGAATGACCATAGATTTTGAAGCCAGAGAAATACAATATTTTATTTTTAGTTTGCCATTAATAACAGTATGGGTTTTTGAAAATTAATTTGTTCAGCTTCAATTTCTTTCTGAAAGAGAGATTTTTTTTAACTGCAAAAATCAAATATACCCTGATATTAGTAGTGCTAAAAAAATGGGAGCCCTTAGTATTATTAGATACTATAAAAGAAAAATAAATGAACAAAATAAACATGTAATATATTAGAAACAGCAATTTCATATCTATGCTCCAGAATTATTTTGTTGTGCAAAAGTTGTCTCTTCCTTCCATGAGAAGGGTAGGAAGATATCAGGAAATTATTTCCAAAATAAGGTTTGCCTGGGAGGAAAAAAATCAGTCAATGTTTTGTGGTTTATCTCAAAAAAAAAAAAAAAAAGTGACATGTTGTGAGGCCTAAATGCAATGAAGTATAACAATGTTGCTTCATTTCACCCGGTCAAATGGGGCAGTGGAACACTTTTTTTCAAGTCATTAACCAGGCAATCTTGCAAATGCAAAGTTACAAAAAAAGTAATTTGAATCATTGTTTGGTTGCTTAACTCCTTTTCATAGCAAAAGACTCTATTTGTCACTTTAAATAGCACAGTTAGATCAATGGATTTTAAATAGAGAGGGAAGAATATTTTTTATTATAAAGAGACTCAAACAGAAGCTATGATAAATTTTCAAGAAAGTCATGATTGTAGGAAATGTTTACCTTTTAGCATAAACCTTATTTTTCTTTCTTCTTTGAGGAGTCATATTCAAAATTTCTAGACTAAAGAAGTAGTTAAGATAAAGTTAAAATAAAATACTTAGTTAAAATAAAATACTTAGTTAAAAGTTAAAATAAAATACTTAGTAGGGGCAACTGGGTGGCTCGGTGGGTTAAGCCTCTGCCTTCGGCTCGGGCCATGGTCTCAGGGTCTTGAGATCGAGCCCCACATCAGGCTCTCTGCTCAGCGGGGAGCCTGCTTCCTCCTCTCTCTCTCTGCCTGCCTCTCTGCCTACTTGTAATCTCTCTCTCTCTGTCAAATAAATAAATAAAATATTTTTTAAAAAAAGAAAAAAATACTTAGTATGTGTGTGTATGTGTATATATATATACATACTAAGTATTTTTTTTCTATATATATATACATATATATGTATATATATATGTATACACATGTATATATGTATATATATATACACATACACACACATACTAAGTATATATATGTATATATATATATATATATATATAATTTACTTTTATAAATGCATGTCAATTTCCAAAAGCATATACATTTAGAAAAAGGTCACAACATAAGACTATTTTCTGAATTTCTCATATAATGAGTTACTGAATAGATATGGATTTGAAAGACATTTTACTTGAAAGACATTTACTTTCCTTGATAAGACAACTTAAGAGTACCCAATATGTTTCCAAGGATATTTTTTAAGTTTGCCATCTTTCCTCTTGTAGTTATATATATTTTGATATTTCTTCTAAATCATAGCAACTTGTCTGGAATCTGGTCTTTCTATGCAAAATTGTTCTACCTCTGTGAATCCAGAGAGCAGAACATCAAGCCAAGGAGGATTTTTTTTTTTCCATTCCTTGAAAGCTAATGAAATTTTTCCTGCTGGTGCTAAAAATAACTTAAGATTGGGGCGCCTGGGGCTCAGTGGGTTGGGCCTCCGCCTTCAGCTCAGGTCATGATCCCAGCAGAGAGCCCAATCCCACATAGGGCTCTCTGCTCAGCGGGGAGCCTGCTTCCCCCTCCCCCTCTGCCTGTCTCTCTACTTACTTGTGATCTTTCTCTCTCTCTGTCTAATAGATAAATAAAAAATCTTTTTTAAAAATCTTTAAAAAAATAAATAACTTAAGATCAGTTCCTTCCTTGGAAAATATTTTCTCCTTTAGGGGATGGGAATGTCTGTAACTCTTATTCTATGCCTGTTCCACTGCTGCATTTTGGAAGTAGGTGACTTCTTTAGCTTCTCAGGTCCACAAATGGAGACAAATTTGCCCTAGGATAGATCATACACAGAGACTTACCCATACTTAATTTAGGTGCTGACATTGGGAATGTCTGTGCCAACAGACTGGATTTAGGACACTGAGTTCATGTTCTGATGGGTTGAGGTTCTTAAACACTTTGGGCTGAATGTATTTTGTGTATAGGGTAGACATGAATCTTTAAAGGCTAAGGGCAGAGGCACGTGGGTGGCTCAGTCAGTTAAGCGGCTGCCTTTGGCTCAGGTCATGATCCCAGGGTCCTGGGATCGAGCCTCACATAGGGCTCCCTGCTCACCAGGTAACCTGCAGTTCCCCCTGCTTCTGCTCTCTCTCTCCCTGTCTGTCAAATAAATAAATAAAATGTTTAAAAAAATAAATAAAGGCTGAGGGCAGACTGCAGTATTTAATGAATGCCATTCCCTGCAAATGATATTCGTGCCTTAAAATGATATTCGTGCTTAGAAGCTGTCTGTGTATATTATTTTACATGAAGAAGAAATGAAAGAAAGAAAGAAAGAAAGAAAGAAAGAAAGAAAGAAAGAAGAAAGAAAGAAAAGAATTTCCAGATGTGATTGAATCAACTCTTGCGATAATCTTAGATTATCTGTGTGGGTCCTAAATGCAATCCCATGTATCATTTTTAAAGGGGGGGGGGGTAAAAAATTTGACATGCACAGATGAAAAAGAGAAGGTAATGTGACCATAGAGGCAGCGATTGGAGTGATATGGCCACAAGTTAAGAAAAGCTGTTATCAGAAGCTCGAAGAGGTTAGGAACACTTCTCTAGAGCGTCTAGGACTGTGAATCTGCCACCACCAGATTTCAGCACAGTAAAACTAATATTGAACTTCTAGCCTCTAGAACCATGAGAAAATAAATTTCTGTTGTTTTAAACCACCAAATTTGTGATAATTTATTACAGTAGTCATAACACCCCAATACAGAGGAAGGCCTGTCCAAATTTCTGTTGCCTATGTCCTATCAGTCAACAAATGCAACAAGAATGGGGGTGCCTGGGTGGTTCAGTCAGTTAGCATCTGACTTTTGGTTTTGTCTCAGATCATGATCAAATGGGTCATGAGACTGAGCCACATGTCGGGCTCCATGCTCAAAGTAGAGTCTGCTGGAAAGATTCTCTCCCTGTCCCTCCCCCTACTCTCTCTCTCTCTCTCAAATAAATAAATAAATAAATCTTAAAATAAAATGTGACAGGAAAGACTACCTGATCAAATTTGCCCTAGTGAGACACTGGTCCCCTAAAAATTTGGCAGAGGAGTTAGGTAACTATCTTACAATTTTTCTGTTAACTTAAATATTTATCACGTGAACAAGATAACAGAGACAAATATGTTACCACTTAGTCTAGAAAAATTTCTGTGCCCTATTTCTTGATTAGACATCTCCACAAATTATAAGTCTCCTTGGGAAAAAGAGCTCACTTTGAATTCTTAAGGGTGAACAAATACGGGCATTCTTGGTAGACTTTCTGAGCCCAGATATACCTATTACATAGGTGATGCTCAACTAGGAAGAGATACATTTACACAATTTTTGGACCTGGAACTAAGCATTATTGTAACAATGAAGTTGTCACAACCATTACCAGAAGCAAAATAGGAAAGGGTGTGGCCCTATCCAGTTAACACTGGTGGTGCCAGATTGCAAGATATGGAATTAATATTAAATGGCAGTAGCCATGATAGCTTCCTCAGATCAACCCCATCAAGCAGCTCAGCCCCACTATTAACTGCATGTACATATGTTTGTTCCTGCTTGTTTTTGAAGTCTCCCAAAACAATCCCCAAAGCTTCCACAAAAAAACCAGTCTCTTTCCAGTAAATTTCTTTTCTTTGTGCAAATAGGAATCTAGGCTGAATTAAAAGATAGTGAAAGCCATACCATGCTTTTTGAACTCTACAGAAAAAAAAAAAAAGTGTACTGATAGGAAAGAGCAAGTCATTTGTAGATGGAAAAAGAGGCAAGAGTCTAAAAAACATCCTTTTTCCTCTTCTGGTTCTAGTGCCTTTTTTAGGTACAACTGTATGTTTACATTTACAGTTCATATAAAAAACCTGTACACCTTTATTTTTAGGCTTATTTTGGTTGGTTTCCATTATTGTCATTTGAAGTGTACTAACCACAGTGAATTTTTAAATATGAATTAGAAAATTATCTCTTACATAACTTCAAAACACAATTTTATTAGATTGAGGTTATAGGATCTAAAATATAAAACACTGAAGTTCACCTTCTTAATTTTTGGTGTAGAACATTTAAAGTATATAAAATTAGCAAATATTCTTGCCATTATGTAGCAATATAATTGTATGAAAGTATCTATATCTTTAAGAAATCAAAATCTCAGCTCTTCATCAGTTTTTTTTGTTGCTTTGTTTTTGTTTTTGTTTTTTTAAGATTGTATTTATTTAATTGACAGACAAAGATCACAAGTAGGCAGAGAGGCAGGCAAAGAGGGAGGAGGAAGCAGGCTCCCTGCTGAGCAGAGAGCCTGATGCGATGCGGGGCTCCATCCCAGGATCCTGGGATCATGACCTGAGCCAAAGGCAGAGGCTTTAACCCACTGAGCCACCCAGGTGCCCCTCTTCATCAGTTTTGTTTTTAAAAATCTCGTAGAGTTTCATTTCAATTTTTAAAATATTTTTGTAACTTTTAACTATTTTGTGATATTATATCTTGAATGATCCAATATGGCATCATATAGCATTATTAGTGAGATAGCTCATTATGATATCATTGTGTGGGGAACTGTTAGACTCAGTTATATCTTAGTATAGTTACAAAATAGATTATTATTGAACTTTTCTTTACTTTTCTCAATATATAGTTATTTATCAAATGGACATCATATTCGTATATACTTAAGGATCCTGTTTTGGAGGAATATGTTTAGAGAACAGCTATATTAAAAAGAAGGCATACTATTCTTTTATAATTGTAGTATCCAAAAAATTGTATTCAATAATTTCATTCAAAATTGGGTTTAGCAAAACCTTTGGAAATGAACAATAATATAATGTACTTGAAGTATTTAATAAATAACAAATAGATACTTAATCAGTAAGTAATGGAAAAGCTTGAACTGTAGAAACTTAAACATAAAGAAGAGTTATTTAGATTTCTACTTTTGGTGGCAGTGGTGGTAATGATGGTGTGTGTGTGTGTGTATGTGGCGTACATAAAATCAAATGTAATAAAGAAAATGAAAGTTCTTTCTAGAAATGTAATATATTTTTGACTGTACAAATTACTCAAATTCATGAAAATGTAAAAAGTAAGATTAAAAAAATATACGTTGTTCTTAAATCATAATACAAAAGTCACTAAAATGCATTTAACTGACAATGTCATGCTCTTGCCAACTGATTTTGGCCAAACATGTTTAAGTGCTGGCCAACTACTCTAGCAATGATGGATAGCAGGAATGTTAAAAAGCTCTAACATGAATTGAATGCAGTTGATACTGAATATTTATCCCAGCTTTAAATTCTATTGCATACTAATGTTTAATTTACATGCACAGACTAAAAAGATAGGTTTCATTTATGATACATCCCTCTTTTTGATTTTAGGAAATATTTCTTAAAGCAACCAGAAGAACTATATAGATAATTTCTTTGTTTCTTACATTGTAAAGACCTGGAAATATTCACATTATTTAATCTAAACACATTGTTTTTTCTTGAGCTATTTGGTTTGATGGTCACTATAGCAGAGAAAATTAGTTAATGATTTTATGACATTTTAAGATCCACAGATTAATATATTATAGCCTTAATAGTGTCGTTTCATCAGAACAAAATGAAAACTAAGAGAAAATGAAGTATAAAAGCGTAAACATAAGGAAAACTAATTAAAATTTCTTTTTCAAAACACTAACAATTGGAGACAGTGAAATTTGTGAATAGGCGTAAACATCCACTAAGTTACAAGGCTATCTTCTACCTACATAACTGGGTTTATGTGTAAGTCATCATAGACAGTGCCTGTGCTGTGGTCTGGAGGTGATTCAGCTACTTTCAGCTGAGTAACTCGAGGCTTTAGTTAGGTTCACTGTACATAACTCCACATGAGAAGAGTGTGGAGTTACCTAGAAGTAGAATTTTGTATGTCAGTTAAGTCAGTATAAATTCAAATTCAAACTTGATTTTATAAATTTAGGGTGTTAAATAAAATTTCTATGGTAGGCATAAGGAAAATATCTCAAAAATATACCAAGAAAAAGGATATGAAATGGGCATTCAAACAGTTCCCTACAAAAAATTCAAGTAAATATAAGAGAAGACAGCAATGGAGGAAGCAAGAATCTAGAGTATAAAACATACCAAAAAACCTAGCAAAATGGCACAAGTCCTACTTTATCAGTAATTACAGTAGTGTAAATGGATAAAATTCTCCAAATTTTGGAACTAGTGATTGGCAGAATGGGTTTTTTTTAAATGATCCATCTATATACTGTCTATAAAGACACACTTCTGATCCAAAGATAAAATTAAGTGGAGGAATGGAAATATATATTTCATGCTAATAGTAACCAATATCAGACAAAGTAGATTTTAAGTCAAAAACTGTTGTAAGAAACAAAATGGCATTATACCCTAATAACAGTATTAATTCATCAAGAAGATATAACATTTATTAACATACATGGAAAGCAATGGAGTTCAAAATATAGACGAAAACACTGACAAAATTAAAGGGAGAAATATGTAATTCCACAATGATAGTTGGGAACTTCGAGACACAACTTTGAATAATGGATAATCTAGACAGAAAATGTGTAAGGAAACAGAGAACAACATTATAATCTAAGTAGATATAATAGACAAAATAGAACACTCAACACCAAAACAGCAGAATAAATATTCTTCTCAAGTACACATGGAAGATTCTCCAGGTTAATACCATATATTAAACCAGAAAACAAGTCTCAATAAAATTTTAAAGATTAAGATTGTATGAAGTATCTTTCTAATCACAGTGAAATTGAAAATAGGAAGAAACTGAAAAATCCACACATACGTGGAAATAAAGCAACAAATTCTTAAACAACCAATGAGTCAAAGAAGAAATCACAAGGAAAATAAAAAATACTTGGAGACAAATGAAAATTAAAATAAGGTATATGATAACTGTAAAGGAAAACATAACTACAGACATCTACATCAAACAAGAAAAAAAAATCAGAACAATAGTTTTGAAGAGGGAGAAAAGAAAAGCAACCAACTCAAAACTAGCAGAAGAAAGGAAATAATAAAAACTAGAATTGAGATAAATGCTATAACAAATAGAAAAACAATAAAGAGAATCAACGAAATCAAAAGTCATTTCCTCTGGAAAAAAAATAAAATCAACAAACCTTTAGATGGACTGAAAAAGGAAAAAGGGAAGACAAGAATCACTATAATCAGAAATGAAAGTGGAAACATTACAAGTGACCTTACAGAAATAATAAAGGATTATTAGTAAATTTTATGAAGAGCTGTACAGAAAAAATTAGATAACATAGATGAAATGAACAAATTCCTGGAAACACACAAATTATTTAAACCAATTCAGGAAAACATAGAAAGTCTTAGTAGATATATAACAAATAAAAAGTTTACATCACTAATCAAAAATCTTCCAACGAAGAAAAGTCTAGGATGGTATGTCTTTTTTGGTGTACTCTATGGAATATTTAAAGAAGAATTAACATCCAACCCGGCAAAAACAGGGACACTTCCTAAATCATTCTATGAGACCAACATTACCCTGAAACCAAACCCAGTTAAAGATACCACAAGGGAAGAAAATTACAGACCAAAATCCCTTATGAATATAGATGAAATAGTCCACAATGAAATATGAGGAAACCAATTCAATAGCAAATGATTGAATAAACAGACTGTAGTACACCCAAAGAATAAACTATTATTCAGCAGGATGTTTAACTGACTGAGCCACCCAGGTGGCTTCTAGCAGGATGTTTTAGTAAAATACATAAATTAATTAATTAATTAATTAAATTAAAATAAATAAAATAGTAAAATAATTAAATAAAATATAAAATACTATTCAGCAGGATGCAGGTGTTTTTATAATGTAACCTCATCTCCTCAGGTACTTTGAGACAATTTTCTGCTTCTTTTTACACTTAACCTCTCAATTTAGACAATAATCTAAAATAAAACCTGTGTTTACATAATAAAAATAAATTCCACAACAATGCAAATAGGTAGTTGCATTTAGGACCATTTTGAAGATTGAGTTTTAGGAATATTTTTTCTGAAACTATAAATGTTATGATAATTACAAAATTCACTTTGAGTCTCCTAGAAAATATCTTTAAGAAATGAGAAGTTTTCCTCTAGGGCAGGGGAAACAGGAAATATTTTCACCAAGTTAGAAATATGTATTTGAGTTGGTGTGACTTTCAATATGGTATATCATATGAACATAAATATATTCATTGCATACTTTGAGGAAGCATCTCAAAAATACAGAATCTTGGGGCACCTGGTTGGCTCAATGGGTTAAAGCCTCTGCCTTTGGCTCAGGTCATGATCTCGGGATCCTGGGATCGAGCCCCGCATCGGGCTCTCTGCGTGGTGGGGAGCCTGCTTCCTCCTCTCTCTCTGCCTACTTGTGATCTCTGTCTGTCAAATGATAAAAATCTTTAGATAAAATCTTTAAAAAAAAATACAGAATCTTTCTTAAGAATGGCTGAGAATAAGCTGAGGGTTGCCAGGGGGAGGGGGGCATGGAAAGGGTGGTGGGGTTGTGGACATTGGGGAGGGTATGTGCTGGGATGAGTGCTGTGAAGTGTGTGGGCCTGGTGATTCACAGACCTGTACTTCTGGGGCTAATAATACATTATATGTTTATAAAAAAATTTAAAAAGTTATTAAAAAAAAGAAAGGCTGAGAATGCAGGAAGATTTTAACAAAACATTTTGTGAATATTTGTATTACTCTGATTTAAATATAGATTAGGCTAAATTAGGTGACATGCAAAATTTTTTTTCTGGAAACCCTGGGAACAATCAAAAAAATAATCATGTCTTATCAGTTTCGGTGCAATACCACAGTATGACAGGTTTGCTTGACTTCCAAATGAAAAATTCAAGTCACATGTACTAAGGAGCAACTAAGGAGCAAAAAATAGTGATTTTAAATGTGAGTCTGATCTTAAATGCAGTTTATATAGATTCTTAGGCTTACCAGTTTTGATTTATTATTGATTTGTGACTTTAATATAGGCAACTCCGTATAACAAGCTCCAGAATGAAGTTGTTTAACATGTGAAAATAATATTGCTCTCCATGGATATGACTCTTAATTATAATATTTTGGGCGCCTGGGTGGCTCAGTGTGTTAAGCCGCTGCCTTTGGCTCAGGTCATGATCTCAGGGTCCTGGGATCGAGTCCCACATCGGGCTCTCTGCTTGGCAGAGAGCCTCTCTCTCTCTCTCTGCCTGCCTCTCTGCCTACCTGTGATCTCTCTCTCTGTCAAATAAATAAATAAATAAAATCTTAAAAAAAATATTTTGAATGGCAAGAGCACATACCATTTGTGTGTTTTAGGGCATGGCTTTTTCACCATGAGTCAAAACTAAGAACTAACAAAGCACTGAGGTATACATATTCGAATAATGTACTGATAATCATCACTATTTTTTTTCACTGCTGAAAATTTAGTAGGAGATAGGTAGAGACATGAACATCTGCTTATGCTGACCTATAATTTATAACTTACTGATACAAAATAAATCATATAATCCCTATAAGAGGATTAAAAAGTCAAGTATTATAAATCCAAAAAGAGAAAGAGGGAAAAAAAAGAAAATTGCAGTAGAGAAACAGTACAGAAAATGTGGCTAAACTATCAGAGATATCTTGTCAAGCCTTGTGTTAGCTTGCAGCCCAAAGTTCACTCAACCAAAACATTTTACTGGTGTCTTTCACTCACAAGTTATTGGTCTGAGCAACTAAATTCTTCACAAGCTTTAGCTAAATAAATGGGGTCAAGGACCTAAATAAAACTCTCTTACAAAAATTAACAATTATTCAAAATGTTCAGATTACAGCTGTTTCTTTAAACAAACTGAGCTGAGATTTTTCATTATTCTTAGAACTGGACTACAACGCACTACTAATTCTAAAAAACAGCTTTGTAAATGTTTTCTGCCACATTTATTTCTGTATCTAGGAAAAAAATATGTAAGGCTTTTTTTTTTAATTTTTTATTTATTTGTCAGAGAGAGGGAGAGAGAGAGAGAGAGCGAGCACAGGCAGACAGAGTGGCAGGCAGAGGCAGAGGAGGAACCAGGCTCCCCGCCGAGCAAGGAGCCCGATGTGGGACTCGATCCCAGGATGCTGGGACCATGACCTGAGCCGAAGGCAGCCGCTTAACCAACTGAGCCACCCAGGCGTCCCTGTAAGGCTTTTTATAAGTGGTCTGAGCTTCACAGAGTTGTATAAACTGGATAGAGCTAAGGTCAAATATTTGTAACAATGAAAAAATAAAATTCTCTTTACAGTTTTAAAAACCCAGTAAAATTGATTAGTCACCAGATACAAGACTTAAAACTGATATTTAATGTATAATTTCAATTTGCAAGAAGGAATTTTTTACTCAATTCAAAACTATTATTATAATACTTAGTTTCTACACTTACATAAACCACACACAAAAATAAAAAGGTTCATTTCTCCTTGAAGGAGTTTACACCGTTGTACGAGAAAATGTTACACAAAAGAATGTGTATATAACATATATAGCTCCATTAGTTTAAAATAAAACTGAGGTAGCATATAATCATTTATAATTATAACACAGAAGGGACCAATAATGCCTCAATACATCCAATCCCACAACATTCATTTTATAACATCAGAGGCACAATTCTAGGATTTGAGGACAAAGAGACATTAGCATCCCTTCCTAAGTAGTTGGTATTCTGGATTTGGAGCTGTGGCAGTGAAGAAAAAAGTTAAAGCAAATAAATAACTCTAATACTATATGGTGTTTTAAATATAAAAATCTATAAAAGTGAAGTTAGCCATTTTTACTAGAACTTTCTTTGAAACTTTAGAGATCATTTGGAGATAGTGACCTGATGATTTTTTTTTCCAAATTTAAACATACTTTACACACAATATTGTGTTAGTTTCAAGTGTACCATATAGCGATTTAGCATTGACATTTGTAATTGCCACAAGAGATCTAGCTACTATCTGTCACCATGCAAAGTTATTACATATTATTAACTATATTCCACATACTGGACATTGTATCCCCTGTATGTATGTATGTATGTATGTATGTATGTATTTTTAACATAAAATATATCATTTGTTTCAGGGTTACATGTCTGTGAATCATCAGTCTTTGTACCTTTTGATCCCTTTCTCCTATTTTGAGCATCCTCCCACCCCCTTCCGTCTGGCAATCACCAAATTGTTCTCTGTATCTAGGCAGCTGTTTCTGTTTTGTTTTATTTGTTCATCTGTGGTCCATTTCAGATTTCACATATGAGCGCAATCATATGTTATTTGTCTTTCTCTGTCTAGTGACCTGATCTTTAATTAGCACAAAAGAATTAGTCACTTAGAAAAGAAATAGGTATGGGTAGGGTGTGCACGGCAGAGTAAGAACGGCATGAAAATTAAGTCCTCTTTGACAGAGAAAACACATGCAGAGTGGTGCAATAAACTAGTGAACAGATTGACATGGTTGAATGTAGGACCTGGAGACAAGGTCCTTGTATGCCATGCTGAAGACTTCAGTGCTTACTGGGGCAACTAACAGTCACTTTCCAAAAGGAAAGTGATGGTAGACTTAACGACCATTACCAATTCTTTCTCTTTCATCCAAGTTTTTCATTTCCTACCCCTTATATTTAGGTTGGCCATATGACTTAATTTGACTGAAAAGAAAAATTGGCAAAATTGATATATTCTTGAAAACGGCTTGCAGTATTACAGATAGCTTTCTCGATTGCTTCCGGAATCTCGTGATTGAAGCCATGAGATGAAACCCAGAACAGCCTGCTCAATACCAGACAGATGAGTCAGGCTGTTCTAAATCTTACAGTCCACGACATTTCTTTAATGTATGGGATATACACTGAAGGAATAAAAAAATAGAATGAAGAGAGGTTAGCAATTACTAAAATTATCTTGGGAAAAGATGGAATAAAAAAAGAAGAAAAGATGGATAAAACCAGAATTTAACTATTTTAATGATGTAGTTGGGAGGAAAGAGATTTGAATTATGGTTCAGAGCTAGACTCAACAGGACTCATGCTCAATTACATAGCTTTAAGGAAAGAGAAAGGTCTAATGTGACCTGAAGATTTCAATGTGGAGTACATTGCCACAGCTATATAGACCAAGCAGGTGAGGAGAATCAAATAAAATAATTTTGAGTGCACTTTTCATATTCAAGATATTCTTCATTTAAGAAGACGATTCTAACACAAATCTGAATTGCTCCACACAAGCCTAAATGTCATTTATTTGAATAAAATTAAGATTTGATGATACTTTACTGAGGAGAAATATCACACACACACACACACACACGATATATATTCCCCTACCCTGTCATTATCATATATATGACATAAATATTCCCCTACCTTGTCATATATATGGCATATATATGACATATGACATATATGTGACACATGTATGACATATGACATATAACATGGTGTGTACATGCATTCCCCTACCCTATCACCTAAATAAGGTATTATAAATCCCTTATAGCCTACTTTTGACATATGACATATGTGTGACATATGACACACACACATGATATATATATTCCCCTACCCTGTCATTATCATATATATGACATATAGATTCCCCTACCTTGTCATATATATGGCATATATGACATACAACATATATGTGACACATGTATGACATAAGACATGTGTGTGTGTGTGTGTGTATTCCCCTACCCTGTCACCTAAATGATAAGGGATTATAAATCCCTTATAATCTACTCTTGACATATCCATCAACACTGAATGAATATCTTAATATAGTGGGCATTTTCATTTATTTGGTCTTGGTTGAAATCTGAATGAAATGGGATTCCTACATGATGCCAAAGTTGATCTTAAAGAGAAAAAAAAGAACATGGGCATTTATACTCTTTTAATTTTCATATTTCACCCCAACTTTTTATCCCATTATAGAAATCAGGAAAATGTGTCTATATCTGTGACACAAAGTAAAGTGATTCTGTCTGCTTCGGCTATGTCTGATCTTTTTCACAGCAAATTATTGTTCCACAGGATTAAAACTAATGATAGGTTCACCAAGAAAATTTAACAGTTGCATACATTCTCTCTCAAATTTGCTATTCATACTGGTTGGCAAGAATGAAAACTAAGTGATTCTCAAAGGAAATAATCAATGACAAATCAATGTCAAAAGTTAGTAAAAGGTGTTTGTTTATTAACACTGATTTATGACTGCTGTTCTATTATGTAACTATGGGCATATCTAAAAATTAAGTAACTAAAACCATCAAATAGTACTGTAATAGAACCATAGGTCTATTGGCCTATTGACATAGGTCAATGGCAAAATAAAGCAAATGAAAACTAGGAGAGGTACCTTGCTAGCATTGCTTGAAAAGTATAAATATTTTCTTAAACTTGATCAAATCATGAATTAAACTTACTAGAGTCTTAATCTGTGCCTATGAAATAAAAGTAGATATAAGAAATATTTCATTGTTTTAGCTAACCATGGTCTTCAGGGGGCTCTACCAAGTATCCCTGAAAACCAGCTGTACAATGCAAATGCTTTAAAGAGTGCAAATCCACATGAGTTGAAACAGATTCATACACTGTCCCCCTAAAATTTCTTTTTTCCTCATGTAGTGTGGTGTATGGAACATAAGGACGAAACCCACATTGTACTAACAGTTAAAATGTGGATAAGCTTATTCTACTAAGAAGGTGTCTTATGGAATTTAAAAAGCAAGTTAAATGCATGACTAGAAGACTTTCTCAAGAAACTCTTCTTCCTGAAAACATTGTTTTAGACAGGTGATACACCGGCAACTGGTAGGTAGGCTTTCAGAACTATTTGTCTATATCCTGTTCCTCCAATAGAGGAACAGTTGAATAAATATCATGATGAACTTTATTTCCCCATAGATATGACGTTATATTATCTTATTATTTATATTATTTATAATGTGTTGTCTCAGATGAACTGAGATTTATCATTGAGGTGATTTTGAATATCAAATATTGAGAAGGAAGATTACAATAATGCATTAATATTATAGAATTTATTACTTTAATCAGTTTTATGCAGTATATAAATATACTTCAGAGCAAATAAAATTAATGATGTGAGAATTATTTAAAAGCTGTGTGTTTTCTTCCTCTAAACTCCAAATATCCTGATAACAATACATATGGGAAAGGAATGATGTCTTTAAAATAAAATCCCATTATTTTTCATGCTAAATGAAAATATCTAAGCTTCCCTCTCTTTAGTATATGTGATGTTCTCTGTATTATTTCTTTGAGAATCTGTTTAAATTTTGTGCTTCATTCTGCTATAATTATTTCGAAAATTTAAGATCACTCTTCATTTCCCAAATGAAAACAAACATATTTTCCATATTTTCTGGAAGCATTCTTTGAAGGAATACCTTGGTTTCAGGGGTTCATTCTGTTACTAAGCAAATTATCAATAGGCATCCAATTTTCTGCTTCAAAAATGTACAATAGGGGCGCCTGGGTGGCTCAGTGGGTTAAAGCCTCTGCCTTCGGCTCAGGTCATGATCCCAGGGTCCTGGGATGGAGCCCCACATTGGGCTCTCTGCTCAGCAGGAAGCCTGCTTCCTCCTCTCTCTCTGCCTGCCTCTCTGCCTACTTGTGATCTCTATCTGTCAAATGAATAAGTAAAATCTTTTAAAAAAGTATACAATAATCATTTAAAATATTCCACAATTATACATTTTGAAAATGACATCATTAAATGGATTGCTATATGATAATCATTTAGAGAAACAAAGAATTTTGGACAGTTTTCTTCTACTTCATTTCTAGAATACAGTAGGATATTTTTGATTAATGTGTTTGAGACTGTGAACACACTTTTAAGCCCTTTCTAAATGACAGCTAGTCAATAGCTTTCTTTGTCTATGTTCAAAGTTCTGAATACATTGCCAGGAAGCCCATGTGCTTGGAAAATGTTTTCCAAGAAAAAGAAAAAACAAAAAGAAAACCATCATTTAAAATTTGATTTGCAGTGTACTTCAATAAGCCTCTATTTAACCCTCAGAACAGTTAAAAGACAAGTGATTAAATAGTAACATACTCCAAAATAAAAAAAACCTTCTATTTAAAAAGGAGGATTCATATTAAGTCCTGATATGGAAGGAAAACCTTAAAATTATGCCTAAATCCACTTGTACTCTGGACTCTGGGAAACAAACTGAGGGATAGAAAGGGGAAGTGGGTGGGGGAGAGGGTAACAGGGTGATGGGTATTGAGGGCACGTGTTGTGATGAGCCCTGGGTGTTACACACAACGAATGAATTGTTGAACACTACATCAAAAATTAATGATGTACTGTATGCTGGCTAACTGAACATAAAAAAAAATCTACTTGTACTGATATTCATGATTTCCATACATCCATTATTTACATTGCTAATATATACATTTTTAAAAGGTAAGGCCAATTATAGGATGTACCATTTAACAGTTCATTTGTGCTTGATTCTTTAAAGATAGATGTTGTGAGTAGTGAATTGCATTTTGGTTCCTCTAGCATTGTCACTGATATTACAATATACATAAGCAAAAGAGCCAGTAAAAGGAAATGTCAACTACTGAGGTATGTATAATTTGGAATATTTAATTAAAACAATATCATATTTGAAAAATCACAGTTCCATTAAGATGTAATAGATATTGAAAATACATTTGAGACTTCGAGATGTTATTTAAATAATAGAGTCTCGAGTATTCCAATTCAGTTTTAGGATCCTTCAGTAAATAATCCTGAAAGATGTAGGGAAGTTCACATAAAAGAAATTGTTCAAATGTATGTCATAAATGAATATATTTTACTGTATAAGTTAATATTATAAATTAAATTTTATTTATCATTAAAATAAATTTATTATAAAATAAATTTTATTTATATAAATAAAAATACTATCAATATTTTCTTTTGTCCTCATAAATACCCATTCCAATGAAATATTTTGTGGAAATGAGAGCTAAATTGAAGGATTCTTGGTAAGTGATGGTGGCCTAAAAATAAGGTACAACTTTGGACATTATTTACAGTTTCAGTTTTACAATTTGAATAAACAGTAGTTTTATTTATGAAATATTAAATTATGATTTTATAGAAATTAGCACATAACAACCTAACTTAAACTAAAATACACCACATGTTTTCATTATCACTTGTGATAATTTATTATAAAATAATAAACTAGCAGGATGAGTATAATACCCAATTATCTGGATAATGAGTTTTGCTTTTTATTTGTTTTACTGATAGGCTTACAAATGTTTAGAAGGGTAAGATAAAAACACCATTCTTCTCTGCCTCATTTGCTAGCACCTTCTCCTTAAAGCCTCTGATTATGAGGGCTCCATTTATGTTAAGATATAGCCTAGCACAATTCTTTCACTTTACAGATGATGACACTGATGGCTAGAGGGCCTGGGTGATAGCAGTTTAGATCACAAACCCAGTTAGTGGAAGAACTGGGAAACTTTCCCAAGTCTAATGTATGTTCAGAGTTGACACATTTCAATTCCAAGTACACCACTTTAGGAATGGAAGAATAAAAATGTTTAAACAATGGGGTGCCTGGGGGGCTCAGTGGGTTACACCTCTGCCTTCGGCTCAGGTCATGGTCTCAGGGACCTGGGATCGAGCCCTGCATTGGGCTCTCTGCTCAGCAGGGAGCCTGCTTCGCCCCCTCTCTCTCCCTGCCTCTCTCCCCACTTCTGATCTCTCTCTCAAATAAATAAATAAAATCTTTTAAAAAATTGTCAGAGCAAAATAAACAAATGGGATGCATTTTTTAAAAAGAGGATGGATACTAATTAAAATGGAAGGATTTAAGAATATTTAGTTCTGTATTTTTTTTTCTGATTTTACAACGTATAGGTATATTCTAGGCTGACTATACATATAAATCCCATGATTAACTATAAAATCTGATTTGATACAAAGATCAATTTAAACACCCTCCTTCCCATCACTTTCCATTCCTCAGCCCAAGGAGGGAATCTGAAAGCCTCCTCAGGTCAAGACTTCTCCTTTGAGCTCCATTTTTCATGCAGGATTCTCAGACAATTCTAAGTGCCTCGCAAGTGCATGCAACCCAAAAAACCCAAAAGGAGGTGAGGAAGAGGACACAATTAGTTTGGAAACACGGTCAGCCTGAACATGTATTTAGGGTGTGTTAGGGTAGCTAACTCAAGACAAAAACAGCAATTCTTGCTCTACTTTCCCAGAGCAGAAAGCATGATGATTCTTCCCAACATACCACAGGCTCATTAGTCCCTCTCCTCTGGCCTGGGGCTCCTGTTCCACCCCAACCTGATCACATCCCATACTCCTGTATGGTGAGCCACATTAAAACTTTGGGAGCGGGTAGGAAACTTTTATGAAACAGTGACACACTGTCTGTGTGGTCCTGTGTTTGTGGTAAGTGATAAGTCAAAACACGGGGGCCTGTGCATCAGACCTTGTCCAGGTTTAAGGGTATATATATGAGATGGGCTTTGTGGAAGCTCTCTACTCTAGAGCTCACCTCATGTTGGAAACAATTCCCCAAATATGTGACTGGCTTTTGCTAAAAAAAAAAAAATATGTGACTGGCTTTTCCTAAAAAGCCAGTCACATATTTTACTTCAGGCTACTCTCATGATCTAATGGCTAAAACAAGAGATCTTATTGATTTATAGTTTGTTTGTTTGTTTTCCCCTTTAGTTGGGAAACCAGCTTGGGAATTTCTTAGAAATAAGCTTTGATGTTCTGTTTTCTCTCTAAATTTCATCTTAATGGCTCCCAAATTGTTCTCTGCCTTACCACAATTTAAAACACTATCCAAGGGTGCCTGGGTTTCTCAGTGGGTTAAGCCTCTGCCTTCAGCTCAGGTCATGATCTCAAGGTCCTGGGATAGAGTCCTGCATCGGGCTCTCTGCTGGGCAGGGAGCCTGCTTCCTCTTCTCTCTCTCTCTCTCTGCCTGCCTCTCTGCCTACTTGTGATCTCTCTCTGTCAAATAAATAAAATCTTTAAAAAAATAAATAAATAAAAATAAAACACTATCCAAATGGGCAGGCCCTTGGAATCTGCTTCCAGACCTAGCCTATGGCTCAACAGAGGCTTTGTGATGAAGAATTTTATCACCTTTGTCATCCTGAAGTTCATAACAGTAAGCACTTAGGACAGGCCTGGGAGATGAGGGTTCTCTCAGATCCCCATCTTACTTCTTACACTTTGTTTATGTTTTGTTTTGGCTCACATTGTTTCCAATGGCGATAAAATGATAATCCACTTCTTTCAATCCCTGCAGGCTCTAGTTTATGACTGAAAACAAAAGACAAAAAATTCCTATCAATGAAATCTTCCTTATTCTCTGCTTTCATGGAACCCATTTCAACCTAGACTCAAGTTTCAATTTTGTGCCATTTTTGAAAGTGGTAAAAAGCAGTTGTTTGTTTGTTTTTCCTACCATGTTTTCCACTGATGCAAACTAAGTAAGAAATCACCTAAGTCACACATTAAAGTGAGTTATGGTTTAGACTTTGTAGGCCTGCATGACAAAGCTCACTAACTTCTCACCTCACCAGAGCTGGTGTTCATTCTCTCAATCCAGCGTTTCTACCTTTTTGTCTTTAATTACTCCACCTTAACTTCAAGTATTAAGTTCTAAATATTTTATTATTCTTTTGTAAATAAAGCTGATTGAAGCAATACCACTGATTTAGGGGATATTCACTATTAGCAATATATAACACTGAGTGCTTACTAAAAGCTGGACGTTGGGATAAGTCATCTTTAAATGCATCTAACATTCAAAAAACTTGCAAAGCAGGTATTAGAATGCCCAATTTTTAGATAAGGAAAATGAAGCACAGAGAAATTAAGTAAATTACCTGAAGTCTAAGATTATTGTTGGCTTGTGGCCCTCGTGCTCTCTGACAGAATATGCCTTCTTAATCATTCCATATGTATGCATTTACCTCCATTTATAACATTCTTACTCCTGATTAACCTGTGATATATGCCACAGATAGTCTTCTTGGGTTTTTTGTCTGTTATTCATTCATTTATGTTGAAAGTTTTCTGTTTGTCAGTTAGATTCACCTAATTCAGTATTGCTTTAAATTATTTTTGTCATTAGAAAGCCCTATATTTTTATATTACAAGAGAATTCACTTTTATATTATGAGAGAATTCTAATGTTCTTATGGTTCCTTTTTTTAAAAGATTTTATTTATTAATTTGAGAAAGACAGAGAGAGCATGAAAGAGGGAGGGGCAGAGGGAGAGGGACAAGCAGACTCCCTGCTGAGCCTGACCCAGGGTTCCACCGCAGGACCCTGAGATCCTGACCTGAGCCAAAGTCAGATGCGTAACTAATTGGCCACCCAAGCACGCCTGTTTTCTTTTTTTTTTTCTCACATATATTATTTTATGAGTGAGACTTATTTTGATTTGTGGAATGATACGTGAATATAATATTTTACCCAAAGCTTAGCCAGGGACCCTGGGATCATGACCTGAGCCGAAGGCAGAGGCTTAACCCACTGAGCCACCCAGGCTCCCCTCAAGTCTCTTTTTTAAGATCTTCTGAAAACTTGTCTACTTTCCTTATGTAAATATTGTACATATCTTAAAAATCATTCCCAGTTATTTTATAAATTACTTTTTGCTGTAAATTGCTTACTCTTTTAGTTTAAGTACATGTTATTCCAATCAAGAATATTTTGATTATGTAACTTTAAAGTTTAGAAATGGCATTTAACTATATTTTAGGAAATGATTCCTTGACAAAATGAATAGGCACATTTACCTTCCCATTCAAGAAAATTCACAGAAAATTGTCTTTCTAAAATGAGGGTTTGCCATACCTATTTTAGCTATTCATTTCCTTCCTTAAGTCATATTAAGTCTATAATGAATGTTGTACAAACCATATAATAATCCACTATTAAATTTTCTGTCCTGAAGTAAACAAAACCAGATCTAAACCAATAATTTTTTCTGATCATATAATCAACAAATTTACTTAAGTCGGTATCATTAAAGGACAAAAGCTAATGGAGATTTAAAATCAGAGGGTCCATTATAACAGGTTCCTACCTGTATGTCCACTAGTATCCTCATTATCCAATTATTCTTCTATATGTCCTCTTATGATCAGTCATTCTAAAGCGTACTTCTGATTATGGCAATTTCCAGTTGAGAAAAGCCCTGTGGGTATACACAAGTTGCTGAAATAATAACCAGTTCTTAGTATGGCATTTAAGTTTGCCTACAGTATAATTAAAATGCACTTCATATTTATCTCTAATTATTACCCTCAACATTTCACAATGTGTCATAAAGATGCTATTGGCTGTGTCACTGATGGTGGGTACACTAATTTTAGGTGATGTTCAGATAAACATTTTTATTAACACATATATATACATGTACATGTGTAAAGAAATTTTGTATATATGTTAAGCCACATAAGTAAATATTGACTAAAGAAAACTATTAAGTAGATTTTGATACAGGTGTTATAAAACTATGGCCACCTAGGGACACCTAGGTGGCTCAGTCTGTTAAGCATAAGACTCTTGATTTTAGCTCAGGTCATGATCTCAGGGTCCTGGGATTGAGCCCTGCATAGGGCCCTATGCTCAATAGGTAGTTTGCTTGGGATTCTATTTCTCCCTCTCCCTTTGACCCTCTCCCCAAGTGTGCATGATCTCTCTCTCTCTGTAAAATAAATAAATAAATTCACACACACACCCCAAAATATGGCCACCTAATATGATACTCAAATTTCAGACTATGTGTAGTAATTATTGTCAAGGACTACTCACTCCTAGAAACTTACTTACTTTCTGTCCTTTGTATATTCTCCATGCTTTCTTACTTCTAAAACTTTAGTTATTCCTTTACCTGTAAACATCACCTTTTATCATCACTATTCTAAATGTTATCTCTCTCATGCCTCTAACATCCCCAAAGAACAAGGACTGCCTCTTTTATTTCCCCAGCACTAGGCTAAATGCCTCAGATACACTAGAATTCTCAGTAAATAATTACTGAATTGCACCAATAATGTCAATTTCCACAGCGAAATTGAACTAAATTCTCCTATTTCCAAGCTGGGTGTCATCTTCCTTTAAACAAATCACTGAGCCCAGATGATTTCACTGGAAAGTTTTATCAAAGATTTAAAATGAAATAATACTCATTCAATACAAACCCTTTCAGAAAATAAAGAGGAATGAATACCCCCAAAGTCACCTGGTGACAGTTTTATGTGATCAGACAAGAAATTATAAGGAAGCTACAGCCAAATATTCCTCTCAAACACAGATGCATTATATCTTAATTCCTATGAAATGTAGCAAATCAAATTCAGCAATATATAAAAAGATAACACCATGAAAAAACAGGGTTTGTAACAGAATTGAGAGGTTGGTTTAACATGGAAAAATGAAACAATTTAACTTATCAAATCTCCGGAAGAAAAGAGAAAACACACACACACACATAATCATCTTATGAGATACAGAATGCATATATGAGAAAATTCAATACCACTCATGATAAAAAATTTTAAGAAGCTGAGATGGAAGGGAAATTCCTCAGTCTGATTAAAAAAAAAACAACTCTATGGAAAACCTACAGATGACTTCTTTAATATTTAAAGACATAATGTTTTTTCTCTAAGATTGTGAACAAGACAAAGTTTTCTGTTCTCACCTCTCCTATTCAACATTGGAAAATCTAAACAATGTATTAGGTGGAAAAAATGACTAAAAGCTATGCAAATTGGAAAGGAAGAAGAAAAGCCATCTTTATCTCAGATGATTTGATTATGTACATAGAAAATTCTAATAATTCCACCATAAAGATGCTAGAAATAAGTAAGGCCACAGAATATCAGGTCTCTCTGTTTAAAAAAAATAGTCAATTGTCTCTAAAATCTATATTAACATACATTGGACTTTGAATAGTCAAAATAAAATTGGAAAAAAAAAATTGAAGTTTGTACTACCTGATTTAAAGATTTACTTTCAGTAGCCCTGATTCTTGTGAAGGAGGTATAAGGATAAGGATATTTAAAACACAATGTCTTAGTAAACCAAGAATTGAAAAGGATGATATTAATTTGGTAAAGAATAATGTGATAACAGAAATCTAAGTTGGTCCCCAAGAATCCTGCCCTCTGTGCACACACCCTGTATAATCCCTTATTCTTGAATGTGGATAGGATATTGAATACTAAAAAAAAAAAAAATTACTCCTGTAATTAGTTTTACTTGTATGACAAAGGTGAAGGAATCCCATAAATTTAGATGTAATTTAGGTTCCAAATTCACTACTTTGAGTTAAGGAAAAAGAGATTACACTGAGGAGCCTGAAGGTTTCAGGTGAGCTTTTGAAAAGGAGATTGGACCTTTGCTGCAGGAAGACATTCGAATTAGCAGAGTGTATAGCAAGGACCTGACACCCACCCCAGGAGGCCTGTCCAGCAGATGACCAGCAAGAAAATGGGGTCTTCAGATCTACAACGGTTACATACTGAATTCTGCCAGTGACCTGAGTGTCCATGGAAGATCTTTCTCCAGTGGTCTACAGGTGAGGACATGACTAGCTCAGACTTTAATTTTAGCCTTGTGAGACCCTGATCAGAGGACGCAGTAAAAACATGCTATACTCCTGATCCATAGAAACTATGAGAAAATGAATATGTATTGTTTAGGCTGCTGAGTTTGTGGTAATTTGCTACACAGTAATTGAATAGTAATGCAAATGACAACAAAATAAATACACAAAACTACAGTAGACATCATTCATAATAAAGAAACATAAGGAATATTTCTTATAAAGCTATGAGCAGAGAAAGAATTACTACATTTCCCCAAAACTTTACTGGATTTCCTATCTAGGGCAGAGAATCAAGAAAAATCATTAAATCTAATTAGGACTTAAACAGAACCAATTTTGTCATTATTTGCAATAGAATCTTTTTCCTCAAAACCTGAAAAAATCTGTAAATATACTCTAGTAGTAATAAGTTCAGCTGGTTTGCTTGATTTATACAAGCATAAGGCAGTTGTAAAAATGGAATATGTTAAAACATATTATTTGAAATACTGGCAAAGCCTATAATTTTTTGAGAAATGTATCTACATTATCTTTATGAAAAAAGGTATAACATTTTATTAAAGACATTAAAGAAGAGTCCTTGAAATGAGAATTTCATAATGTCTATTAATCCAAAATATAAAAATGTTCACTCTTTCTAAATCAATATAAAATATCATTATAATTCTGGACAAATTCCTAACAGGTTTTTTTGCAGAACTGAACGAAATAACTCTAAACTCATGTGAAAAACCATAAGGAAGAAAATATACAAGAAAATTTCAAAAAGAAAAACTGAGCTCACTGTCCTATCAGATTTCAACAATTATTATAAACATAATAAGACAGTCTAGTATTGAAAAAGATATAACAAATGGCCTAACAGAACAAAATGGGGAACTCAGAAACAAACACATGCTTTTATGGAAACTTGATATATTACAGGCATGTCATTGTAAATAAGTAGATATGGATGGACAATTCAGTAAATGAGACAACTGGCTATGCATATGGAAAGTAAAATAAAATAAATTTCCTTTTCTTCACACACAGAGATCAATTCTATTTGGAGTAAAGACCTAATTGCAAAAAATAGTAATTCTTTATTTGTTAGAATATATATAAGGATATCATTATGAGTTTTGGGGAGGGAAGGACTTTCTTAAACAAGCAAAAAACATGTTAGTAAAAACATGAATTTTAAAAGCCCATCTATGAGTCAACATACCATAAAAGTCACAGACTGAAATTAAAAAATTAAAATACATGTAAGGGGCACCTGGGTGGCTCAGTGGGTTAAAGCCTCTGCCTTCAGCTCAGGTCATGATCTCAGGGTCTTGGGATCGAGCCCCGCATCAGGCTCTCTACTCCACAGGAAGCGTGCTCCCTGCTCTCTCTCTGCCTGCCTCTCTGCCTACTTATGATCTGTCAAATAAATAAATAAAATCTTAAAAAACAAAACAAAACACATGTAATTTACAAATGTTGAATAGCCAGAGTAGAGCAAGAAGAAAAAGATCAATATATACTTCTTCATTCCCCCACGCAGCATAACAGTTAAAATATATAATCAAGAATTAATATAAAAGGTAACCCAAATCCTATTGTGTGTGTGTTGGAGATCATTTAGCTTTCTTGAACTGTGTTCTCTGCCAACGCCATGATGAGTGACATCATCATGTCAGCCTGAAACTGATAGGATAACAGGGCTTCCTAATAATTAAAAAAAAATCTTAATATCTGCTATGGAAGTGTTGTGATGTAGTAACTTTATACCACCATTGTGAAGAACTGCAAAAGACAGTTTGCACAATTCAAGTTACCACTAGTCAGCTTTTGTTTTAGATAGCAAAACCAGCCCAGCACACACACCTGCAAAATCTTCATCCAGCAGTTAGAGATGATATACTTTGAATCTTTTGCTTTTCTTCCCCCAAATCCTATTGGACAAGAAAAAGAAGTCAGTGAGATGGATGCTGACCTGACGTTATAATCCCTCATGATTTCCCCCATAGAAAATACATGGTTAGTGGGCCACAGTCCAATATTAGTGAGATCATAATGACGTCTATAGGTCTGCAAATCAGTGGTTTGCACAATATTTATATTACACCTTAAGATCACTGTGTTTAACCTCAGTATACAAATAGGTCATATGAATATATAAGAAAACTACCAACCTAACAACAACAAAAACAATAACAACACAAAACTAAAAATAAACCTGGTGGCAGGATCGATACAGAATTCACATTTAGTTTCCTGAGGGCTATCTTAAGATGATATAAATATGAGCTTATATCAATGCAGTTGAAGCGTTATTATTACTGTCCTGGATCTCTGCATAGATCTAATCATTGCCTTTATAATCTGGGTAGAAACACTTAAAAAACAAAGAGTCCAATTAGCTCATTCATTGCCTGTGTCTTAATGAGAGAGTCACTATTTTCAAAGTATAAACATTTTACCAGAAACCAAACTCTACACACTTGAGTAAAACAAAGCAGAAAGATGAGTTTATTACGAGGGTTTCAACCTACCAGCTGTGAAACACAAGGTTATGGGAGCAATGGGCTGTGAGCAGGTTGTTCACAGACTAATGGATTTTTATGGGATAAATATGAAAGTTATTTGTTTTTATTCATTTGATTGCTTGCCTCATGGTCTTCCTTATTTGGATCAGGGTAGCTGAGCAGGGAAATAAGGCAATCCAGAGATGTAATGAATAGACTTGGCATTTGAAGATGGACTGGCAGTCTCCTACTGATCTCTAAGAATCATTGTAAATTCCTGTTAGGTGAGGCCAAGTTTCATTTTCCTTTATACTTTGCATTGACCATCTCCACTCCATCCCCGTTACGAGTAACTTCATTTTAGTTTATTCTAGACTGTCTAAACATCTTAAAAAATAGATTTATTTATTTATTTATTTTAGAGAAAGAATGAGAGAGAGCGGGGGGTGGGGGGGAGAAGGAGAAGGAGAGAGAGAGAATCTCAAGCAGACTCCCCACTGAGCCTGAGCCTGAAACTTGGCTCCATCTAACAACCCTGAGACCATGACATGAGTCAAAATCAGAGTCAGACACTTAACCAACTGAGCCACAGGTGCCTCTGTCTTAATTTTTAAAAATTCAAAATAGCATAATTGGAATTAAACTTAAAAGTCATGATTCTTCTCTTTCAAGATAAAAGTTCCTTATGAAATATACGTGAAGATAATCATCCAATTTCTACTCCATTCTATACACAGAAGAGCTTAAAATTTTGCAAGTCATTTCACTAAGCATGATACCCTCTAGTTCCATCCAAGTCAATCCATTCTGTGTTTCAAATTCTCTAGTTACCACAATTTATTTATGCTGAACTTGAATTTGCCTCATTTTGACAACCACCTATAGATCTTTGATATTCTCCCTTATTTTATGAAAAAACAACAAAAACTCACTACTCTCCTTATATCCTTTTGCTTTACTGATATTTGTGCTTCTCCTGTGGAAAGAAAGCTTACAAAATGGTGATGATATAGGATATATAGTCAACAAAATCTTAAAGGTCATCACACAATCAAAACAACTGAAAAAATAACATGAGAAGTCCAAATAATAAAAGTTATGTCAAAAAAGTCAAAGTTCTTCGAAAGTAAGCTCCCCAAAATTATTTTTATTTTCTGTCCATATGAACAGGGTTTATGACAATGGGAAGGGTTTAATAAATAGTACAATAATAAAGATGATTGAAATGTCAAATAATCTCATTTAAAAATAAGAATGGTTATTCATAAAATATTAACATTTTAATGTGATATCAGAAAGCTAATAATTATTAGATCTTTATCCAGAATATGTCTGAATACAATAATCTTTTAAATTGGATGATACTTTCTATAATGATTATTTTGGCATTTTATAAAAGATAAACATGTACATTGCAAAAAAGTCATAAAAATAAAATAAAACCCATACGAGACAGTCAATGGAATATTTTTACTGTGAAAATGAGTAAAGGAAGCCTCATTAAAAATGGATTCAGGGTATGTTTGGGTGGCTCAGGCCATTAAGTGGCTGACTCTTGATTCCAGCTCAGGTCATGGAATCATGCTCTGGGCAAGGCTCGATGCTCAGCATAAACACTGCTTCAGAGTCTCCTCAACCCCCGCCGCCTTTAGATTTATTTATTTATTTATTTATTTATTTATTTATTTATTTGAGAAAGATGCTGAGTAAGGAGGAAGCGAGGGAGAGGCATAAGCCCATTCCCTGCTGAGCAGGGAGCTTGTCAATGTGGGGCTCCATATGGGGACTCCGGCATCATGACCTCAGCCAAAGGCAGATGCTTAACCAAATGAGCACACAGGTGCCCCTAGATTCTATTCTCTCTCTTCCTTTGCTTCACCCCCTCCTCTCAGGTCACTTTCTTTCTTTCTCAAATTAACAAAACCTAAAAAAAAAAAAAAAAAAAAAAAGAACAGGAGGCCCTACAGGGGGCGCTCTCATGCACATACCACTTGTAGCCTGCATAACCAGCAGGAAAAAGGGAAAATCAGAATAATTTGACCAAGAAATTTTTTTTCCACAAAGAAATATTATCTCCTGCTTTTTAGAAAAAGAAGGAAGATCTCTCCCTGCTCCAGCAACAATGCACTAACCACTGCTTGGAGCCGATGAGAAACCATCAGAATTTCTTAACTCTTCTTGTTCTCCAATGAACATTTGTTCAAACTCTCCAATTTCCACCTAACACCTAACCAAAATTGACCTTCCATTCATCTCTTTGGACTTTGCTATGGTTCACCATACTTTGCTTGAACCAAACTGCAATTCTTCTGATATTCTGGAACAAACTTATTTTGTTAGTAAAGTAGCTGGCTGTTTTATTTTTAAGTTTAACATTACATTAACAGTGAGTGTCCTTATAAAGAGACTTTGAAATAATTGCTGGGGCCTAGCCTATTTCTTCCCAATAGCTTCTTTGAAAAACAACTTGCTTCCTTTTGATAATTGCCTCTAAAGCAGCTTAAAGAACGAAGGATCTCTCTCTCGCTTGCTCTCTCTCTCTCTCTCTCTCTCTCACACACACACATGCTTACAGATTCACAGATGCAACTTGCTTGCAATAAAACAGTTTGAATTTAGGAATCAAAGCTATGTTTGGTATATTACTGACTGTGTTTTAAAAAATATAGTTTCCTGGAGAGACAATACTCCCATATTTCATGGGGGCTGTCTTGATCCAGTTTTGAGATCATGGCTAAAAAATGAGTCTCAATCCCACTTTGAATGAGTTTGCTAAGCTTGCCTACCAGCCACTTCCCTTATAGACTTTAACTCCTGGGTTACAACACACATACCCAGCTGCCATAAATCCCAGATGTCAAACATCTAGGGACAGGTACTTCTTTGTTAGGCCCATGGAAATATGCAGAATACCCAATCTGTAGGAAGCCAGCTTGTCACACATAAATCACCTCTTACAATTCCAGCCTGCTGTTAGCCCTTTCTTCAGAGCAAACCCCATATGGCCCAGTGTGGCAGCCTTCCCTCCTCCAAAGCTGTAAATAATAATAAATTTTTTTATCAATCCTAGAATCACTGTGTTATATCTTGTCATCATCAGAACCTAACTAACATTTAATAGAGGCATAGTCCCTGTCATGTGTGTGTGTGTGTGTGTGTGTGTGTGTGTGTGTAGATAGATAGAGTTTAGGAGGTATACAGATCCCCTATGTATTTCTATGCACATATATATCTCCTTTAAAATGCTCATCCTCTATAAGGTAAAAGGTGTTTGCCTCCTACATGCCTTGGTGTTATGTAAAGGGTCAGAGAGAGATACTCAACTGGTCCATTTAGGTCACTTTGTGTTTGGGGAAAAAAGAGAATAGGTTGAGAACATGGTGCCTTTCCTTTCATCTGGAGCAGCCTTTGCTAAAATGTTCTGATGGAGTTGCCTGCCCTTGATTTAATCAGACAGATAGAATTCATCATTCTAAAGATACCTCTGTAACTTAAATAACACCAGTTCCCAATGCCCCTTCTCAGCTCAGGAAGGCATTATATTCTGCTCAGCTTCGAAGTAGTAACTCAACTCTTCTCTTTGCCTGAGGATCCACCCAGGTCATTCCCACTTTATCTCAGCATAGTCGAGGCAACATTAATGCTTACTTATGTTTCTTAAAACTCTGTTACTCTGTGATTTTGTGTAAAGGTTTTTCATCCAAGAAGAAAACACAAAAACTATTCACGGATCTAGATCTTCTTTTGGACTAGAGAATTCATCTTTAATAACTGTTTCATTCCGTTCTAATATACAGTTCCACATATTCTACTGAAATTTGGAATTTATCCTACATTTAGTTTTTCACTCCTATGTAATCAAATATTTTGTGAACTCTTTTCCATGTTAATAAATATTCCTCAAAAATACAATTTCCATGGCACCATAACATGTCCTCATTTATTTAACAAACCCTCTATTAATTAGTTTATTATTCTTGGATTTTCATAATTCTTGTTTTATATATAGTGATACCATATGATTATATTTCATTTGTCCCTAGGATTGTTTTCATTAAGATGATATTTCTAGAAGTAGATACACTGAGACAGTTAATATATTTTAAAGCTTTTAAAATGTATTTTTTTCCAGTTAGAGCCCACCCATGTATACTCCCGTGAGCAGATTATAATGAGACTACCTTGAAGGTCCATTTTCATTTCTAACATTTTTTTAATTCTAAAATTAATGTTTGTGAAACTGAATGAGAAAAACCTCTGTTAAAATAATAAGATAAAATAGTGATGTTAATACTAGAAAGAGAAAAGGATTTGATAAATAAGGACAAAAAGATATGCTACCTATGTGTCAGTAGGTGAGAAAATATGAGATAATTGTTTATGGAAAAGACACTGGCTTTATCTGGTCAGATCTGAAAATATGTTCCATCATTATTACTCAGACTTGTGTAACCTTGAATGAGTTGCCTAACTTTTCTATACTTCAAGGTCTCATTTGTAAAACTGATTATTCTAATCAATGTCATTAAATAATGTCAGGATTAAATGAGAAAAGTTAGTGGCCCAGAGTAAACCTTAAATATATGGTGGCTCTACTCCATATTGCCACTGTGAATTATTCAAAAGCAATACAAAAAGCAATCTATAAAATTTATCAACTTCTTTTGTGCAGAAAAAAAAAAATCAACCACAATTGATCTTTAAACAATATGATCTTTAAACATAGAATGATGAAAATGTGTATTTGTAACTCTGTGAATCCTTTTTCTTTTCTTTTTAAACCCAGCCTGGGCTAGGAGGAGGGATGGTGTAGGGTGGGCAGGAGTAGAGCTACAAATGCTTTGAACACTATGACAGAAATCGCTTTCCTTTTCCCTTTTTGGACTCTCGGTAACTATGTTCAAAATAATTTCTAAAGCCATTGCATTTAGAACATATGAATAGACTTTGATTCAATGAACAATCACTCAGTCTGAATAATTATCCTGTGAAGGAGAATTGCATGTAGTTTAGGCACCATTTAAAAATCAATGTTGTGTATAGATTTCAGGGTTGCTAATTTTTATCTCACTTGTCTCTGCTAATACCTATTCAATTGTGTCTCACAAGTGTCACTTTATTAAAAGTGTGACTTGCTAAAATTTCTATTGGAAGTGAAAATAATAGAAATAGCAATTTTTACTATCTGCTAAACATTAGTCATTGTTATATAATGTGGTTATTTGGGACGTTGTGAGATTTGTTTTTCATGCTATTAACAACAATGATCATTCTTTTATTAAATAAAAACTTATTGAGGTGTTATACTGAGAACAGAGCTATAAAAAATAATGCAAGTTCCCTCATAAATTTGTTAATATGTTCTTAAGAAATACACAATAAAAATGAAAACACAAAACTAAAATGATAATTTCAAATTTTGATAAAGGCCACAAATTACATGAACAGCTGAATGTGATAGAAAATAACCCATGGGTTGGCCAAAAGTATGTTCTCTATGGCAGTAAAACTTGAGTAGAGAAAAAACTAGCTCATTAATGGTCATAGGGTACAAAGTGCCAAGATCATGAAGTAGGAATGAATTTGGTTTGATCTAGAAAGAGAAATAAGTTAGTGTGGTTGAATAATAGTTAGCAGGGAGGGAAGAGTAGGATGTGAAATCTGAAAAGTAAAAAGACTGAAATCATACAGGAATTTGGTGGTGAAGTAAAAGTTTGTATTTTATTCTAATTTCAAAGGGAAAGCTCTATGACAAATGGTGGTGGAAAAATTGGACATCCACTGGCAAAAACAAGTGAAACCAAACATAGACCTGATGCTTTTCATAAAACAGCAACTCAAAATGGATCACAGACCTAAATATGAAATGCAAACCTATAAAACTCTTAGAAAATAACATAGGAGAAAATCTAGATTACCTTGGATATGATGATGACTTTTAGAGGCATGATCCATTAAAGAAATAATTGATAATCTGGACTATATTAAAATTTATTAAAATAAATTTCTACTATGCAAAGACAAAATCAAGAGCATTAGAAGATAAGCCACAGCTGGGGAGAAAATACTTGCAAAAGACACAGCTGAGAAAGGACTATTATCCAAATGATGAAAAGATGCTCCATATGATATGTCATCAGGAAAATGCAAACTGAAACAATAAGATACCACTACACACCATTAGATTGACCAAAATCTGAAACACGGACAACACCAAATGCTGGCAAGACTATGGAGCAATAGGAATTCTTATATAATTGTGGTGGAAAGGGAGAAATGGGACAGCCACCTCAGAAGACAATTAGGCTGTTTCTCACAAGGGTAAACAAGATATGATCTACCAGTTGTGCTCCTTGGTATTTACCTAAAGGAAAGGGAAACTTATGTTCACATAAAAACCTGAACAAGGATATTTATAACAGCTTTATTCATAATCTCTAAACCATGGAAAGCACCAAGATGTGCTTTGGTATGGTGAACAGATAAATATACCACAGTACATTCAGACAATGGAATATTTTTCAGTGCTTAAAAAAACAAAAACTAAAACAACAAATGCATTGTTGAGTCATGAAAAGACATAGAGAAAATGGAAAGGCTTAAGTGAAAGAACACAGTCTGAAAAGGTACATGCTGTACGATTCCAGTGACATGACATTCTGGAAAAGAACAAACTATGGAAACAACAAAGAGAAGTTGGGGAAATGTATGATTGACCTCAGGAAACTTTTTGCACCAAATTCAGTTTTATTACAGACTCTCGTTAAGAACCCTGATCTAGTATTATTTATTTATGGATCCTACCTCAAAACTGAAACTGAAAAAGTTATCAAGCAGAATATGCTCATTTAAACTCTCATTTAGAATACAATCCTCCACCTGAGGTAAGGGCAACCTACAGGGAAGAATTCATAGCACTTACCAGAGACTGTCAACTATCTAAACACTAGAGAGTAAACATACACCCAGGGTTGTGAACTGAGATGTAGCCAACCTCCCAAAATTCATGTTTTGAAAACCTTAACTCTCATTGTGACTTCATTTGGAGATAGCTTCCAAGTCAGGACTAACCAGAGAAAGCCACATAGCCCCTTAAAACTAATCACATAAGATGCCCCATTTCTAGTTAACCCATCTTTGGCTACCCCTTGCCAATAACCTCTAATCAGAATAGATCTGAAGCCATTCCCCTTTTTTTAATTTTTTCACTATAAACTATTCCACTCTCTTGCTTGCCTTTGAGTCTCAGCCAAATGCAAGCGATAGTGGTTGTGGCTGACTACCTTACTATAGCAAACCGAATAAATAGTTTCTGTTTTGTTTTTTATCTCAGTTCAGCTATCTTTATTGATTTCCACAACCCATATCCATACACCTATTTTTGACATGGCCCCATTTATAGCTGAAGCCAAGTGTGAGTTTTAAAAACCAAGTTAGAAGTATACATTCTGTATGAATAAAAAAAAATGTTTTTATAAACACTGATGTTTTATTATTTATTTTTCTGTGGTCACCAAAATTTGTGTTTGGTTTAGTTTCATTTGTTAGTTTTTTGTTTTCTTTTTCTTTTCTTTTTCTTTCTTTCTTTCTTTTTTTTTTTTTTTTGCATTGCTTAATTTTTATTATGTGTATTGAAATTTTTATTGCAGGAAAAAAATGAAGGTTCTGGTTGTAAGATACATGATTACTGGACAAATTGGAAAGCATATTTGAGAATACAGAGTAAAATAAATACTACTCAAAAGCACAGGTAGGGCTATTTATTTTTGTGTACTTTTTACAGATATTTCTTCCAACACAAACTGTCATTGCATCAAATACATTATTGTCATCTTACTTTTTAAAATTACTGAAATATTAGTAGCATGTTTCCGATTGTTAAGTATTCTGTTAAATGTAGGTTTTAAAGTATTTTATTATATTCTATTATCTTGATGCATCATAACTTTTTTTTAATGGGAAATCATGGTTTGTGGGCAGCACTTTGAAAATATCACTGGAATCAAATTCAGTAGTCTCAATGAGGAATATCCTGTAATAAGGAAAGGCTTTTGGAATTGAGATCCCTAGAAGCTTGGGAATCACTAACGGTGGGTCAGGTTCTAAATGGTTAAAAAATACAGCACCCAAGTGTATCCATATTTATTTCCTCATAGTATTTTTAATTACCATTTTTTTCTTACTGCCAGAATTCCTTCCTAATTTTGGTATCTCCATATTGTCACTATACTATAAAAGAAAGAGATGGTAGGATTATAAACCACTAATTAAGCTTAGTACCATAAATATAATGTAATAAATGTGAATATAAATAATATTATTTATGAGAACCGATTTCATGAACATTCAGGATGGAGAAATTAATCATTTGATAAAGTAAAAACTATTAAGAAGAACTATTAAGAGCAACTATTTGCTGTGCTATGAGTCCAAAGTATTCCAAGATGGATGTTTATTGTTTCACTTTTATACCAATTTGATCTGATCAGTAAAATGAAGGAAAGGCAAAGTGGCAAATTCTTAAATTTATGTATGAAATGACTAACATGCCTTAAATAATTATGCTTAGGAGCTGAGGGTGGGGGTACAGGAGTTAGAAGGAATGCCAGGCAGGAGAGAATTAAAAACAGTTTTAAGAAAAAGATGGAACTTGTAGGGGAAATTTGGAAAGAGGGAAATATATTTATGGTGGACTTTTATAAAAGGCATACAATCCAATTCCTTTATCTACCGTCACCATGGGATGTACTGATTAATGAACAATCTCAATTTTTTTAGAATATTGTGGATTTGGGTTTTGATGTGGGACACAGAGGCAGAAGAATAATTATTAAATTTCCTTACCTACTGACAAGCCCTTAAAACAGGCAGAGTGACCTCCACCTTAAGGCTTCGCTAAGGGCAAAGGACAAACCTAGCCTGATCAACCCCCTACTCCCAACCAGGATTCTGTAAGTCTACTTTAAGGATTCCTTTAGTAAACTTTATCTCTAAACCTCCAAGATAGTGTCAACAATCATTCCCAAGCATATGGCCCACTGATATACATCTAAAGGGTCTCAGGAGAAGGTTTTATTACTGGTAATGAATAACCTTTTCCCCAGACAATAGCTAGACCTGCAAGGTCCTAGAAACCTTGCTTCCAAAATTCCTTAGAGACTTAGGCCATCCCTAATCCCCTCCCTAATTTACAGGTATATAATAGACCACTCCTCACATCCCAGGGCAGCAGCTCTTCCTGCCCACGGGTCCTGTCCCCCTGCTTTAATAAACCACCATTTTGCACCAAAGATGTCTCAAGGATTCTTTCTTGGTCATCGGCTCCAGACCTCACTCCACCGAACCTCACCTATGTTCTAGAACTTCATCAGGTTTGGGTTTCTTTGAATGTTCACCATGTCTAGAAGAGCCTTAACTTTCTACTGTTTGTTTTTAGAAAATTTCCTCTTGTAGAATGTTATCAACTCAACAAAATAAAAACACTGACTTGCGGTTAATCTTGTCTTTACGCCTGAGTTTGTAAATGTTTTTCTCTGATTAAGGCCAAATATATTTGCAATTTGTTTCTTATGGAAAGTAGGCTGCTACCCTCCCACAGGTTGTTGATTACATTTCAAAGGGATGACTTCCAGGGTAATGAGAAAGACAAGGGATTTTGAACTGACAAGGGTCTAGGAGAAGATTTCTATCTTAGAAGCACAAAGAAAGAATTTTCTGTTCAAAGTTTTCTCAAGTAAGTGCTTTAAAGAAAAGGAAGATCAGGGGCCTATGGTCAGGAAGAAGCCTGTCTAAAATTTAATCAAGCTGAGGGGAACTTTAAGGCTGTGTCTGTCAGATGCCAGGGGAACGTTCTGTATTCTGACTTCATTAACACATTTTAAGTTCAAATTGATAAGTTCAGGCAATAACTAAGGTGATTTACACATACCAAACTGCTTCCTTACGTTGCATTTTTATAGAGGTGTTTTTCAATTTCTATGCTTTCATACTTTTCATTACTGTTTGCTTCATGATTTCTGAACTTTCACGTTTTTCCCAGAAACTAGGTACAGTTTTCCCACACAGTGGAGGGAGGTGAAAGTTTCCTACAAAATCTGAAATGGGTCAAAATCTGCAAGACTTTCATTTGACTTTTTTGGTAACAGTTTTGTAGTCCTAATTATGCTTAAATTTAGATAACATTTCTTTGATTTTCTTGAGCATAACACAGCTACCTGAATAATCTTGGCAATTTTGAAATCTACCCTGAGTAAGGGAAATTCACTCCCAATTTTTGCACTAAAAACAAATAATTCAATGATGTGTAGCTGATAATTATATAGCATATTTCTTTTTTTTTAATAAAATTAGGCCATTTATTTATTTATTTATTTATTTATATTTTTATTTATTTGTCAGAGAGAGAGAGCGAGCACAGGCAGACAGAAGCAGAGGGAGAAGCAGGCTCCCTGCCAAGCAAGGAGCCCGATGTAGGACTCGATCCCAGGATGCTGGGATCATGACCTGAGCTGAAGGCAGCCGCTTAACCAACTGAGCCACCCAGGCATCCCTAGCATATTTCTAAAGCATTGATAAACCACAAGCAAAAAATAATAGATGACAACAGAGAAAAATATGTATAAATGCTACACTGCTGTACCATGCAACACCTTGACTTTTTCAACTGCTGACTCCCTAAAAGTTGACAAGAATAACTTGCTGATCAAGAAAAACTGAGTTTATTTCCTACCATAAGGAGGAACATCAACTTGACAGAATGTTACAATGACTCAGAAGAGAAACATCCACAGGATACATTCTGGGGTTTTACTGTTCCCCATGATGGCAGCTGTAGTTAGGTATTTTCATGCTGAGATGCAGTTGTGATTTGAATAAAGTTTGCTACAGAGTTTAGGACTAATGGACACAGGGTTGTGACTCTTGTTTGAATAAACTATTTTTGATAAGTCAGTGGTTTGCCCACTTAAGTGATCTGTTGTTCTGAGAAGTATGCTATTTGTGCACACCATCAACCTTTTGCCCTGAGAATGTTGCTATTCGAACAGTCAGATAAATTGATTTTTGGAAATTCCCAAAGTGAGCAATGAAGTTGTTTACTGATTTATAGTCTAATCCTGCTGGACAAGAACCTCTTGGAAAAAAATACTAGCATCATGTTCCATAGACAGCTTAAATTATCAGCATAATCAAAATTATAGAGAGAATTTTCCCTGGTGAATTAATATTATTAAAGAATTCTACAAACACCTGAAGTCATAGCTAAATAATTTATAATGAAAAGTTAATTCTAGAAATCTCAGTACTCCTTTTATGTCTCAGTGCTTCCCCATTATCATAATTAATTAAAAACAAAATAAAATACTTCATTAATATAATGGTTTTGCTTTTTTATGCAAGTACCCTTCCTTCATCTCTTTTCTCTCTCTGTCTCTCCTATAATATTGAGTATCTACAACCTATCTCACATTGACACACATATAATTTAACTGTTGACTCTGCAAAGTACCACAAGACAATATAACCTTAAATCTCTTGAAACAGTTGTGAAACCTTTTTCTTTAAAACAGATGTTATTTTCCCCTGAATACAGAGTTCAGATGTTTATGAGATTCCTCAGTTCACATTTGCAAGTAAATGGTGGACATGCATATAAATGAGACCATTTCACTAAAATTGCCCAAAGTCATAAGCAAATGCGAAGTGTGTACAAACAACACAAAATCAATACTACTAAAAAGTTAATGAAGTTGATTTTGAATAGCCTTTAATTTCCAAGGATATTGAAAATATGTTTTGTTATTGTCACACATTTTTTTAAATGACCTAACGGTCCTTAAATTTTGACTTTTGAAAGTTGCTTTATTACTCTCAAGGTGTGAATATAGAAACAAAATTTATTTTGCAAACAGCTCTTTTCTTTCTTCCTATATTTATGGCATATCCAATGCTTCCAGGAATATTAAATTCAAAACCACAAGTGCTCAACATAGATATCATCCAGATGATGTCTCTTTATGGTTTTAAAACTTTTAGCCAAAGAGTGAAAAACAAACAAAAAATAATGTAGATGTTCTATTTTTTTAAATTTAGCCTTGAGATATTTCTTCTCATAAAAATCTTACAAATTAAAGTAGAGCTTGTTTGATAATGTTTTGATTTGTTTTAGGAGAAAGTATGATTCAAGTGTTCAATACAAAGTGCTTTGCCTTCTAGTGAAAACACTTTGAAAGCTACTGACTAATAAGAAGCCAAATATCTGAACAAGGCAACATGTGATGATTACTAGGTAATATATACAGCCAAACTTGAAGAAAAGAAAGTAAGAGGAAACTGAAATACATTTGTTTCCATTTGGACTACACATCTGAATTTGTGATGTCATTAAAGAAAGCCATTTGGGGGCACCTGAGTGGCTCAGTTGGTTAAGCGTCTGCCTTCAGCTCAGGTCATGATCCCAGGGTCCTGGGATTGAGCCCCAACTTTCTCCCTCTTCCCATCCCTGCTCACACTCTCTCTCACTTTCTCTCTTAAATAAATAAATAAAATCTTTTTTTTTTTAAAAAGCTATTCATATATTCTCCTATCTCTTTTCTTCATTATTTGATATTTTGCACGTTTCATTTCCTCTCCACATCATTTATATATGGTTCTTCAGTGTCCTATCCTATATATATATTTTTTTCTATTCACAGCCCTCTCCTAGATACTCATGTATATTCTCAAGTTACACACATCCCGTAGGTATCCTCCATTTGCCGCTCCAGATGCACTCTTTACCTGACGTCTCTTTCCTCCATGCTCTAAGGAGCTAAGTTTTCCAGTCAGTGTCATGTGGCCCATTTGTCAGCAGATATGCAGCCGGATTCACCTCACTGGAAGCATAGGCAGGGTCTAAAAAAGCACAAAAGCAGTCCTATCAGGTTTTTATGGGCTCTTAAAATGTTGGGTTGTTTTGGAATGACTGATCTTTTCAGGCATTCCTCTCTAGAGTTACTCTTCAAATAACTCTAAGTTACCCTTATTTTTTTTTTTAAGATTTTATTTATTTGACAGGCAGAGATCACAAGTAGGCAGTAAGTTACCCTTACTTAAAGTAATCCCCCCTACCTTTTACATCTTGAGACACGGTATTTCAAACTTGGCATTACGGATACTTGGGAATACATACTTCTTTGCTCTGGGAGAAGATTGTTCTATGCAATGCAGCATGTTTAGCAGTGTACCTGGCCTCTACACATTACATACCAAGAGCAACCCCCCAGCTATAATGATCGAAAGTATCTCCAGGTGCCACATGTCCCCTGGTGGCAAAATTTTTCTCTTCCAAGAACCACTGTTTTAGGCCTATGACTGTGTATTATGGTTTGAGAGAAACAAAACCAATAGGAGATAGATAGATAGATGATAGATAGATAGATAGATAGATAGGTAAGTAAAGAGATAGAAGACAGAGATAGATATAAGTAGCTATATATATATATATCAGTTTCATATATATAAGATTTATTATAAGAATTGGCTTACACAATTTGGAGGCTAAGGAATCCTACTGTCTGCGATTTGCAAACTGAGAAGCGATTGGTATAACTCAGTCCAAGCCCCAAAACCCAAGAACTAGGGGAGTTGATGATACAAGTCCCAATCTAAGTCCAAATTCCAGTCTAAATCCAAAGGCTCAAGAACCATAAGTACTGATGTCTGAGAGCAGAAATTGATGCCTCAGCTTAAGCAGAGAACAAATCTGCCCTTCTTCCACACTTTTGTTCTACTCAGGCCCTGGACACATTGGATGATACCTACCTGCATTGGTGAGTATAATCTTTATACAAATGCTAATTTCTTTCACAAATGCCATCACAGACACACCCAGAAATAATGTTTTACCAGCTGTCTTGGCATCCTTTTAGCTTCATCAAACTGACACTTAAAAGTAACCATCATAGGCTGGTAATTGTTCTTCTCAGATATTGGCCCTGGTGTTCCAAAATGTTTTGGGTTTCCTTAAGCCATCCACGGAGCTATGTAAATTATCTCTTTCTTAAACTCTCTACAAATGTTCCATTTGAGTGTACATTTCTAATACCCTTGACATCCTGTGTAGAGGATGGAGCATCTGAATGCTCCAGATGAAACTTTTGGAATAAATCCATTATAAGGAAATAACTCAACTACCCTTTTACCACAATGGGTGGGCCCGCTAAGACATTCCTTTGACCAAGATATTAAAAATTAACTAGTCATAGGAACACTGGCACACTTCCAAAGCTCTGCAAGGGCTATCCTTCTATAGTAGAGAAGATAGTGGTGATGCTACAATGGAATTATTCTCTGATTTCAGTTGGGAGAATTGGATTTTTAGGTCATATTGGAAATGTAACTGTCAGAGATAAGATAAGGATCTCTATCCTCTTTATTATTTCAGTTGGTGATATGACCATTCACCCAATGACATGAACTAAAATCACAATTGACAGCTACCTTCCTTATCACCATTTTCAATTTATTTACATTTTTCAAATGTGTTCCATCTCCTCATCCATAATATCCTCACCCTAGGTGATGGCTTTTTGCTTGTCAATTAGCTAAACTGAACTTTGTTTCCCAAAATTCTCTTCACTGAATGTTTATAAGTAACTTTTGCTTACAAACAAAATTTCTGTGAGATTTGGAAATCAGAAACAGAAAAACATCTATTTTTTGGCACCGAAGGCCAGTGTTATGCCAAGTGCTTGTGACTTACACAGTATTACTGATCTGCTAGTTCTTCTTGTTGGTGTGGGTCAGCAGCTGGTCTGCACATTCTCCAGAAATGACCAGGTCTTCTCCATCAGCCCCTCTAACCCTGAACTAATGTGTGAAGCTCCATAATGAAGAGTACCAGCTTCTCCCCTCTTAGGGGACAAGAGTTTGGGCAGTGCATCTGGTTGTTCATTTTGCCTAGAAGGAGAGATGGCCAGAGGTATAGGTCTAATTGTTTGGCAGGAATTGGTAGAAACTTGGTAACAAGGAGTTCTGGCAAAGAGATATGTACATAGCCCTTTCAGAAGGGGCAGAAACTATAAAGATATTTGTGTTCCAAGTGAATGAACAGAAAGGATCAACAATTAAGCAAAATAAATCACCCTGTGGATGACAATCAGATTTTCTCCAGCTATCCTTTTTCTTTGCCTAATAGACTCACATAGAAAATGGCCAGTGAGGCAAGGATGGATGTTACATAAGGACTGAGCAAAATGACTTCTAATTACCAAGGCCTACTCAGCTACAACCACAGCCTCATGAGCAACTAGCCAATGTCAGAAAACAATAACGAGTTCCCATACTCTAATGTTCCCTGGTAGAATCAGCCAGCTTCGTAGTAGCAGGTTGATAACAGTGGTTTTTATCATGGAAGAGACAGAGCATCATTCTCCCTGAGATAGGCACTTACTCTGGTGACAGATTTGCATTCTCTTACTTTTTCCTTCTGCTGAAACCAAAATCTGTGGACTAACAAAATACCATATTCACTGTCTTAGTATTATACACAGTATGAATTCTGACCAAGAAAATAATCTCCCAGCAAGTGAAGCATGGCAATGGGGTTGATAACTCTGGAGTTCATTGGTCTTATTATGTTCCCATTACCATAAAGTAGCTATCCTTTTTGTTTTTATTATTTCTTTTCAGCGTAACAGTATTCATTGTTTTTGCACCACACCCAGTGCTCAATGCAATATGTGCCCTCCTTAATACCCACCACCTGGCTCCCCTAACCTCCCACCTCCCGCCCCTTCAAAACCCCTCAGGTTGTTTTTCAGAGTCCAGAGTCTCTCATGGTTCACCTCCCCTACCAGTTTCCCTCAACTCCCGTCTCCTCTCCATCTCCCCATGTCCCCCATGTTATTTGTTATGCTCCACAAATAAGTGAAACCATATGATAATTGACTCTCTCTGCTTGACTTATTTCATTCAGCATATTCTCTTCCAGTCCCGTCCATGTTGCTACAAAAGTTGGGTATTCATCCTTTCTGATGGAGGCATACTACTCCATAGTGTATATGGACCACATCTTCCTTATCCATTCGTCCGTTGTAGGGCATCTTGGTTCTTTCCACAGTTTGGCGACCGTGGCCATTGCTGCTATAAACATTGGGGTACAGATGGCCCTTCTTTTCACCACATCTGTATTGTTGGGGTAAATACCCAGTAGTGCAATTGCAGGGTTATAGGGAAGCTCTATTTTTAATTTCTTGAGGAATCTCCACACCGTTCTCCAAAGTGGCTGCACCAACTTGCATTCCCACCAACAGTGTAAGAGGGTTCCCCTTTCTCCACATCCTCTCCAACACACGTTGTTTCCTGTCTTGCCATTCTAACTGGTATAAGGTGGTATCACAATGTGGTTTTAATTTGAATCTCCCTAATGGCTAGTGATGATGAACATTTTTTCATGTGTCTGATAGCCATCTGTATGTCTTCATTAGAGAAGTGTCTATTCATATCTTCTGCCCATTTTTTGATATGATTATCTGTTTTGTGTGTGTTGAGTTTGAGAAGTTCTTTACAGATCTTGGATATCAACCTTTTGTCTGTACTGTCACTTGCAAATATCTTTTCCCATTCCGTGGGTTGTCTCTTTGTTTTGTTGACTGTTTCCTTTGCTGTGCAGAAGCTTTTGATCTTGATGAAGTCCCAAAGTTCATTCTTGCTTCTGTTTCCTTTGCCTTTGGAGACATATCTTGAAAGAAGTTGCTTTGGCTGATATCAAAGAGGTTACTGCCTATGTTCTCCTCTAGGATTCTGATGGACTCCTGTCTCACATTGAGGTCTTTTATCCATTTTGAGTTTATCTTTGTGTATGGTGTAAGAGAATGGTTGAGTTTCGTTTTTCTACATATAGCTATCCAATTTTCCCAGCACCATTTATTGAAGAGACTTCTACTTCTACATACAACGAAGAAGACTTCGTTCTTCTACATATAGCTATCCAATTTTCCCAGCACCATTTATTGAAGAAAATTTATCCAATTTTCCCAGCACCATTTATTGAAGAGACTGTCTTTTTTCCACTGTATATTTTTTCCTGCTTTATCGAAGATTATTTGACCATAGAGTTGAGGGTTCATATCTGGGCTCTCTACTCTGTTCCACTGGTCTATGTGTCTGTTTTTATGCCAGTACCATGCTGTCTTGGTGATCACAGCTTTGTAGTAAAGCTTGAAATCAGGTAACGTGATGCTCCAGTTTTATTTTTGTTTTTCAACATTTCCTTAGCAATTTGGGGTCTCTTATGATTCCATACAAATTTGAGGATTATTTGCTCCATAAAATGAAAAATGAAAAGTGAAAAATACTGGTGGAATTTTGATCAGAATGGCATTAAAAGTATAGATGGCTCTAGGTAGTATAGACATTTTAACAATGTTTATTCTTCCGATCCAAGAGCATGGAATGGTCTTCCATCTTTTTGTGTCTTCTTCAATTTCTTTCATGAGTGTTCTGTAGTTCCTCGAGTACAGATCCTTTACCTCTTTGGTTAGGTTTATTCCCAGGTACCATAAGATTCGTAAGTGGAATCGATTCTCTAATTTCCCTTTCTGTATTTTCATTGTTAGTGTATAAGAAAGCCACTGATTTCTGTACATTGGCTTTGTATCCTGCCACATTACTGAATTGCTGTATGAGTTCTAGTAGTTTGAGGGTGGAGTCTTTTGGGTTTTCCATATAAAGAATCATGTCATCTGCGAAGAGAGAGAGTTTGACTTCTTCCTTGCCAATTTGGATACCTTTTATTTCTCTTTGTTGTCTGATTGCTGTTGCTAGGACTTCTAATACTATGTTGAACAAGAGTGGTGAGAGTGGGCATCCTTGTCGTATTCCTGATCTCAACAGGAAGGCTGTGAGCTTTTTCCCATTGAGGATGATGTTTGCTGTGGGTCTTTCATAGATAGATTTTATGAAGTTCAGGAATGTTCCCTCTACCCCTATACTTTGAAGTGTTTAATCAGGAACGGATGCTGGATTTTGTCAAATGCTTTTTCTGCATCAATTGAGAGGACCATGTGGTTCTTCTCTCTTCTCTTATTGATTTGTTCTATCACATTGATTTACTTGCGAATGTTGAACCACCCTTGTAAGCCAGGGATGAATCCCACCTGGTCATGGAGGATAATCTTTTTAATGTGCTGTTGGATCCTGTTTGCTAGGATCTTGTTGAGAATCTTAGCATCCATATTCATTAGTGATATTGGTCTGAAATTCTCCTTTTTGGTGTGGTCTTTGCCTGGTTTGGGGATCAGGGTAATGTTGGCTTCATAAAAAGAGTCTGGAAGTTTTCCTTCTGCTTCAATTTTTTGAAACAGCTTCAGGAGAATAGGTGTTATTTCTTCTTTGAAAGTTTGGTAGAATTCCCCAGGGAATCCGTCAGGTCCTGGGCTCTTGTATTTTGGGAGGCTTTTGATCACTGCTTCAATCTCATTACTAGATATCGGTCTATTCAGGTTGTCAATTTCTTCCTGGTTCAATTTTGGGAGTTTATATTTTTCCAGGAATGCATCCATTTCATCTAAGTTGCTTAACTTATTCGCATATAACTGTTGATAATAACTTCTGATGATTGTTTCTACTTCCTTTGTGTTAGTTGTGATCTCTCCCTTTTCATTCATAATTTTATTAAATTGTGCTTTCTCCTCTATGACATTGATGTAGCCAAGGTCAACACCTTAATCAGGCCTGATGGAGAGAAGAAGGCATACGTTCGACTGGCCCCTGACTATGATGCTTTGGATGTTGCCAACAAAATTGGCATCATCTAAACTGAGTTCAGCTGGCTAGATCTAAATACAGTTTTTTCATGATAAAAAAAAAAAAAAATTGTGCTTTCTCTCATTTCTTTTGGATTAGTGTGTCCAATGGTTTATCGATCTTATTGATTCTTTCAAAAAACCAGCTTCTAGTTTCATTGATACGTTCTACTGTATCTCTAGTTTCTACCTCATTGATCTCTGCTCTAATCTTGATTATTTCCCTTCTTATGCGTGGAGTTGGTTTAATTTGCTGTTGATTCTCCTGTTCTTTAAGGTGTAGAGACAGCTGTTGTATTCTGAATTTTTCAATTTTTTTTGAGGGAGGCTTGGATGGCTATGTATTTCCCCCTTAGGACCACCTTAGCTGTATCCCATAGGTTTTGGACTGAAGTGTCTTCATTCTCATTGGTTTCCATAAATTGTTTAAGTTCTTCTTTGATCTCCTAGTTGATCCAAGTATTCTTAAGCAAGGTGGTCTTTAGTTTCCAGGTGTTTGAGTTCCTTCCAAACTTTTCCTTGTGATTGAGCTCCAGTTTCAAAGCATTGTGATCTGAGAATATGCAGGGAATAATCTCAGTCTTTTGGTACCAATTGAGTCCTGATTTATGACCCAGTATGTGGTCTATTCTGGAGAAGGTTCCATGTACACTTGAGAAGAATGAGTATTCTGTTGTTTTAGGGTGGAATGTTCTGTATATATCTATGAGGTCCATCTGGTCTAATGTTTCATTCAATGCTCTTATTTCTTTATTGATTTTCTGCTTGGATGATCTGTCTATTACTGAGAGAGGCTTGTTGAGATCTCCTACTATAAATGTATTCATATCGATATGACTCTTTATCTTGATTAATAGTTTTCTTATGTAATTGCCTGCTCCCATATTGGGGGCATAAATATTTACAATTGTTAGATCTTCCTGGTGGATAGTCCCTTTAAGAATGATGTAGTGTCCTTTTGTATCTCTGACTACAGTCTTTAGTTTAAAATCTAATTTATCTGATATGAGAATCGCTACCCTGGCCTTCTTTTGAGTCCCATTGGCATGAAAGATGCTTCTCCATCCTTTCACTTTCAGTCTGGGTGTATCCTTGGGTTCAAAATGGGTCTCTTGTAGACAACATATGGATGGGTCCTGTCGTTTTATCCAATCTGCAACCCTGTGTTGTTTTATGGGCGCATTTCAGCCATTCACATTGAGAGTGGTTATTGATAGATATGTTTTTATTGACATTGTGCTACCTTTGAAGTCTTTCTTTCTGTAGATTGTCTCTATATTTCTGTTTAATGATACTCCTAGGATTTTTCCTTTTTTATAGAACCACCCTTAATATTTCCTGCATGTCAGCTTGGTGGTTGCATACTCTTTTAAGCCTTGCTGGTCTTGGAAACTCTTTATCTCTCCATCCATTTTGAATGTCAGTCTTGCTGGATAAAGTATTCTTGGCTGCATGTTTTTCTCATTTAGTGCCCTGAATATATCTTGTCAGCCTTTTCTGGCTTGCCAGGTTTCTGTGGACAGGTCTGATGTTATTCTGATGGGCTTTCCTCTGTATGTAAGGAGCTTCTTTGTCCTAGCTGCCTTCAAGAGGGCCTGCCTACAATTATAATTCTTCATTCTTGCTATTAGGTGTCTCAAGGTTTTTCGAGAATCTATAATCTTGGGGGGAGACCATTCTGCCTCTAGTATATGAATGCTGGTTCCATTCATGAGATTGGGAAAATTTTAATAGAGAACTTGTTCCACTGTATCTTCTAGACTTCTGTCTTTCTCCTCCCCTTCAGGGATTCCAATAATTCTGACATTGGAACGTTTCATGGCATCATTTATTTTCCTGATTCTGTTTTCATGGCTTCTAAGCTGCTTGTTCCAGGCTTCCTCCTGATTCTTTCTCTCTATCTGTTTGTCCTCCAGATCACTAATTCTATCTTCTGTCTCAGTTACCCTAGCTTTTAGAGAATTTAGATTAGATTGGAGCTCATTGAGAGCCTTGTGAACATCATCCCTGGTGGTTTTCAGTTCTGCCCTAATCAATTCCATTTGGTCATCCATGGCTTTTTCCAACCTAGCTATTGCCTGGATAATTGTTAGCCTGAATTCCCTTTCCGACATATTGTCTATGTCGGTAGCCACTAGCTCTGTTGCAGAAGGCCCATCCTCTGAATTTTTCTTCTGTTGGGCATTCCTCCTCCTAGTCATTTTGGTGAGAGATGGCTGAACGGATGTAGCTGGACGTATTGACTTTGGTGTAGTCAAGGTGCACCCTGGAACACTTCTGAGCAATCAGAAGTTCCCACCCAAACAAAAGAAAAGAGAAAAGAAAAAGAAAAAAAGAGAGAGAGAGAGACAGGAAAAAAAGGGAAAAGAGAAGGCTCAGCCCAAATGGGCCCCAAGGTAAGATTTATGAAGTGTACAAACAAAAACAGACAAACAAAAAGACTGATAAAAGTATATGACAAGAGGAAAAATATATATATATATAAAAGCAAAAAAAGAAAAGAACCTCATCAAAAAAAAAAAACAAAAAAACCCAAGTATAAGATTTATACACTATCAGACAAACACAAATTCACAGAAACACTGGTGGTAGAAAAAGATGGGAGAGTGGTTATAAATTCTCAGTGTGGGTGAGGAAGGTTATTTTGATTCCTCTTGGATGTATCTTGATATCTTTGTCAAAGGACTCAAATTTCTTAAGATAAAAGGGGATTAAAAATTGGTTTACCTATAGGGGTAGCATTGACTGGGGAAAGGGGATTACCTTGAAGTTTAACTCTATATGAATATTAAAAAATTAAAATACAAAAAAGGAATAAACTAAACTAAGCTAAATTTTAAAAAAAATTAAAAAATAGAAAAGCAAAAGAAAAACATGGGTATATGTATCAAAAAGTTCAGGTTAAAAGGTTATTATGGAATTTGATGTACTGGAGATCTCACTGTGATGGTAAATAGGTTAAAAAAATTGTCTATATATTAAAAAAAAATGAACCAGGATAGTGGGAATGAATTAAAAATAAAAGTTGTATCTTTGAAGTAGTGGTAGTTGTTCTCTTGTCATCTTCCCCCCGCCCCCTGGTTGGTTTTCTGGGGGAGGGGCCTGCCACGTGGGTTTTCAGGCAATGTTCCCTGAGTTAAGTCCACCCGCCCCCCTCAGGGGGGTGGGCTCTGAGGAAACTGGTTCTTCAGGCTTTTGTTCTCTGGAGGTTTTTATGTTTGTTTGTTCAGTTTTGTTTTTTTTTCCCCTCTCTCCTTGACAGCTTTTGATGGTTTTTGGAGGTTTTGAGGAAAGCAAACTGCACCCAGACCTCCCTCTCAGAAAGAAGCCTCAGTCTGTTCCCCTCTGGGTGCTGCAGAGTACATAAGTTCCCCCTTGGCTGCTGGTAGAGCAAGTTCCGAGTCACGGTCCCTGGGGACACAGGATCTCCTGCTTGTACCCAAAACCACGACAGTGGCGGCTGTCTGGGCAGCTCTGGACCGTCAGAGAGGTTCCAAGCAGCAATCGCTCACTGAGATTTTCCCGCTGGCCCGGGCTGGGAGTGCCTGGTCTTTCTGGGTTGAGAGCACCGGGCTGGCACCTGCACGTGCCTCTCTCAGGGGAGGGTTTGGGGCGCGTGAGTCTCAGGCTCTGATAGTGCGGCACAGCACTCGTGTGGGTACTGCAAAAAGGCTGTGTTTCTGGCTGCTGGTGAGGCTCCCAGCCTCTCACGGGACCCCATGCACTCTCAGGCGCACTGGTGGCTCAGGGACCAAGACCTTGGTTTTTCTGCTGCACTCTATCTCGCTCAGCACCAGGTTGGTTGTCCTGGGTCCGGGGACTTAAGCCCCTGTCCCTAACTGCCCCGATTCCCACAATTTCCCCCCACGAATCTTTGCTCTTTTTGAGTGCTTTCAACCAGACTCCAAGTTAATGCTGGTCCCCAGATGCAGGGCACTCTCATATTGGGGTATTACTTTCCAATGGGTCACCTCTGGTGGCTCCCTCCCCCTTTTGTTTATCTTCCGATATCAGTCCAAAGTTCCCACTCCACTTTATCTGCCCACTGGCGTCTTCTGCTCCTGTAGAGATCCAGACGTGTATAATTCTGAACTCAGGCTGATTTCATGGGTGATCAGAGTTCTTTGGTAGGTAATCAGCTCACTTTAGGGTACAGGTTGAAACGGCGCCTCCTCCTACTTCCCCGCCATCTTGTCTCCCTCCTCAATATATATAGTTATCGTGATAAAATAATTGAACAGCTTTTCTCATACATACCAGCTGGGTGGCAAAAACCTAACTAGCATGAAGTAAGATCCTCTAGGATGTTGTAAAAAATAAGCACTATAATATGTGATGTTTTTCTTACAGCCAGAATTCAGATGACCATGAGTCAAGAAGTAGAAATTAGAGCGTATCTTTTCACCACTCTTTAAATGGATCTTTTCATTTTAAGTCTGTTGATCTAAAGATCTTAGTTTCCCAAATGATTCCATCAGGAGATTCAGCCAAAGTTCCATTAAACTTGAAGAAAAGATACATTCTGACCACATTCCCTTTCCAACAGGCAAAATGTTGACCACTGTACTAGACAGAGCAACTTATTTAACTGAAAAGAAGCTGAGTTGCTACTACACACTGAAGATGAGAAGGATGTCTGGAATGCAGATGATCCACAGGGTGTCTCTAAATAATACTATGTCCTGTGGTTAGAGAAAATGGAAAGTGCTACAACTCACTACAAGGAGTGCAGATAATAGCCCAGACTCTTTAGGAAGGGAGTTTTGGATCAGCCACTAAGCAAGTATTTATGACCACTGAGTTACTTGCTGAGGGCAAAGTAACATATATTGAGTAGTAAAAAAAGACTGTAATAAATATCAGCTATGACCCTGTGCCCAGTTGCAGAAATGACTGTAATTGTTATGAACATTTCTCCATATTCTGATTAGAACATATATTATACATATGCATACTTATATTCTAAACCCTATTTTTATTTTCTTTCCTTCTACCAACTCACTTAGAACTGTACATTTTAGGTAATTTTATACCCAGCATTTAATTTATAGGCTATTAATAGAGAGAATAACTCAGCAGAGGAATGAACATCTGAATGTCCCTTAGAGAGAAGAACAAAAATTTATATCTTCTTGAGGAGTTGATTACTGAATCTTTGTTTAGATGTAGCCAAGCTGTGTCATGTTAGCAGAAGTAAAATTTTTCTATTTCCTGATTTGGACATTAAGGTATGGCTAAAAGTGCTGGGTATTGGTACCAGATTGACAAGGATGTTAGTGGGTTTGAACATCATCCAATTAGCTAAGCTAAAATTGCATTTCCCAGAATGCCCTTCCTCACATGTCCCTATGTTAGAATTGTTCTAGTAGAAACTGGTGTGAGGTTTGGAATGTGAAAGGGAAGTAGCATCTTTTCACCTTCTGAAGATTGGTGAGGCCAGACCCTATTGCAGTTCATGCACTGTCACTCATCTGCCAACTCAACTATTGGTAACAGCCATATTCACAAATCGGTAGCTCCCACCAGATTTGGCTTCTTTAAAATTGTGGGGCAAGCACATGGGCAGCTCAATGGGAAGGGTACCAGTTTATGCATCACTTGTACCACAAGAGTTGAAATAGTGAGAGACAGCTGCATATTCCAACGTATTCTTTTGTTTCCAGATTGTCATTGTGAGTTTCACTGTGTCCTTACACTTGCAGTTTTTATGTCCTCCTTTCCTTTTCAACTTCTGGCTCTACTTGGTTCAAGTCCAACACCAGATACAGAAAAAACACTCTTACATAGATACTTAATCAGTATCCACAATTATATAAGGCACTGCATGTGCAATACATTCCTTATTCTCTATTGTTCTAAGTCGTTCTGATTCTCTCTGATAAAATGCCAATATCCCCCGTTTGAAACTCTTATCGGTTTTCTATAGCATCTCAGCTCTGAATTATATAGCTGTGCCTTTGGGTAGAAAAGGATAGGAAATATACAGATTGATTTTGCTCTAGTTTTTATGGTAAGAATGAGTCTTTATCATTCTACAGTGAGTCTATATCATTCTGTACTCATGGGTATTATACTATTACTATTAAAGTGATATGGAACATCCCTCTGGCTGTAGCATCCTGCGTTTTACTACTTTGCCATTCTATATCCCTTGTTATTTAGACAATCCTTAAAATATGACCTCCAAATATGATTACCATTGACCATACCAATGACTATATTTTAAATGAAAACAGTCATGATAAGATCCAGGGAATTTTTATAATGCCTTTAGTTAGTTTAATTTGCTGAAATCTATTTTCAATAAACATAGTTTTAACTCCTTAATTTTGATATCACAAAACATACTTCAACATATTTTGCCATTAAAAATATGTTTAATCAGAATGTAGCTACAGGTTATTTAAAACCTGAGCTTGTACTAAATGCTTGTTTACTATTCAATGCTAACCTCCCCAGCACAAAATTTCTCAAACTTAACATAAAACAAACAAACAAAACAAAACAAAAAAACCGCTCGGGAACCTTAAGAAACATACACTCCTAAGAATTTGTTTCAGTAGATCCTAGGGATCCCAGGATTCTGAATTAGAGCAAACACCCAGGTGACACAAATATACACATTCTGTAAAGATTGCTAAATAAATAGATCAAACTGAGGAAAGTTCATTAAATTTCTGCTCAATTTTCTCTACTGCAATTTGCAAAACTTCTATAAGCACTGCACATGAAACAGAAAATAAAAGAGCCATAGATTTTTTCCCCCAATTTTGCTCTCAATCCAATGCACATTTTCAATGACAAATACAAATCAGAGGTAGTAAGAATACAATTGGAAGTAATTATTTTTCCAAGATGAAGGGGAAAATAATAAAGGCTGAAAATGTCCTTCCCTTAATACCCATAACAATGCCTTATATTTTCACAATGCTCTATAGTTTTCAAAGCACTTTCAGATACTATTTCATTTGATTCTCACAATTGAATGGGATTTGTATTGTTCTTTCCATGCCACATGAGTGAAAAAGTGAAGTAACAACACAAATGTATTTCATGTCACCTTTTGGTTAGGGACTGAGCGCATGAAATGCTGCAGGGGACCTCTAGGGACATATGTACAGAAATAGAGAGATGTAATTTTTTTTTTTTTTTTTTTTTTTTTTTTTTTTTTTTTTTACCAGATAGAAAACTTTGAAAGTCAAAAGAAGTCATTTAGAATGTAAACTCTTTTAGAGAAAGGTACTGAAAACAGTAAAATAATTCACTATTATGAAGAGCTAAACAGAATTCATGTTTTAACACAAAAGTAATAACTAGAATTCATTTTGATTCATTTTTAAACATCATTAATTATGTTACTAAAGACAAATTAAAGATTGACAAAAATGTATTTTTTTTCAACAGTTGGTGATTTTAGATACAATTCTAGTTAATATTTTTGTGTGTCTACATATTTTGAGACTATATAGATGACCGTGCCTCTGCCTACTTAATCGTCAATATTAATGACTTGACCTAAAGTATAACGGGGAAATAACTTGCACAAATTTGAATGAAAAGGAGTAAAATATACATAATTGAAGTGATAATTTAGAGATACAAACATTTGTATTCTATACAAAAGATAATTTTTCAATGTAACCATTTGTTCTTGAATAAAATACGATTTCATAGGCTGAAAATAAAAGGTAGATGGGGCACCTGCATGGCTCAGTGGGTTAAGCTTCTACCTTTGGCTCAGGTCATGATCTCAGGGTCCTGGGATTGAACCACACACCGGGTTCTCTGCTCAGCAAGAAGCCTGCTTCCCCTCCCGCCCCTCGCCTGCCTCTCTGCCTACTTGTGATCTCTCTCTGAGTTATAAATAAACAAAATCTTTAAAAAATAATAAATAAAACAAAATAGAAGGTAGACAGAATTTTAATACAAAATGACTTCCTACAACGGTATTTCTAAGACATAAATTTGAAATATAAAATTAATTGAAGAACATTAGACTCCAATTATGTTATAGAATCTTACCAGATATAAGATTTTTAAAATTCTATTTGTGTTAATATTTGTCTCTTAGAAAACAAATAAAAATTCTGGTATGATATTAGGGTCTTGGACATAAAGATAAATGTGCTTTTTCTAGTATTAATTAGCATTAAAATTTATAAAGCCATCCTAAAATTTAATTCCAGAGCTAAAATTTTGAACTGTCATGAAAATAGCTCTATTGATTTTCTTACACTAATTTATAACTACAGAGATTAAAAATGAGGCCCTGTAAAATCTCCAAAACCATAAATGAAAGGACACACATTTCTGGATGGTACTTATTATGCCCTCAGGGAGTCTGTGAATGGGTTAAATATAACTAGTTTGTGTAAATGTGACTTTGTTAACTACAGAGCCCTAAAATTCCAATTGTTGTTTCAATAAAACAGAAATTCTTTTTGGACCTTTTAACCTCTGATTTAATAAAATGGATTTAATAAAACAAATAAAATTCTTCTTGGATCTGATTTAATAAAACAGAAATTCTTCTTGGACATTTTGACCTCTCAGTCACTTGGCTGAGTTCATTTAACTAATAAGTAAACAAGCTATGATTTGAATTGTGGATTTGTAAATCCCTGTTCAGTGTGCTTTCAAGGACACTCCCATAATTAACAGAGAGCTGGCGATTCTGTATTTAGAATAGTACAAGGTGTTACTCAATTTCAGGACCAAAAAACAGGATGTATTTTACCACCCTCCTTATTCCCGTAGTTATGCTGCCATTCTAACTGCAATATTGTTGCTGAATGGTAGTTGTCACACAAAATGCCAATACATTGTTAATGAATCATTTTTGCCTACTAAATCCTGTTTCTTTGTGGTACGTTAGGCTTTCTCTACCTTTGTATCCTTAGATTGTACTGCTCCTTCTCGCATATAATAGAAGATCAATACATGCTTGTGGAATTAGTACAATGTATTTGGGAGAGGGATTACAAACTTGACAATCCACATGATTTAATTATCAGGAAAACTGGGTTGTCTGCTTGCCAAGGACACCTGTCCAACTCTACCTCTGTGACTTTAATCACATGACTTCAAACACCAGAATGCCTTTTCCTCTACTCCCTACCCCAGTCACTGGCTGTCAAGATCAAATCAAAAGTATCAGTCTCAAATTATTTTTTTGTTATGAAACCTCTTCTGAATTTATCTACAACTTGCTGTACTTTTTCTCTATGAATACCCAAAAGGATGGTAGGTATTTATCACCAGAAGAATCTATTAGTGAATATACTATATGCCTGTGAGTTTTCGTCATGTGCATGCTCATATACTTACACACACTCACACCAACACACACTATAGTTTTTTAAAACTCCTTATAAACAATCGTTTTATTCATTTCCATATACTTTGCACATCTAGCATCTTACCTGGGCATGCATTATCAGGTACTTAACAAATAATTATAATAAAATTATAATAAAGAATCATAAAAGGAGTTTTGCATGAGACTAAACATTTTTAAATGCTTACTTTTATTTTAAAAAGATAGTTTTTATTTTAAAATAAGTTTTAAAAATTTCTAAATCTATATGGATTTTTTTCAAGGAAAAATAATTACTATTAATTACATATGATGATATGGCCAAACATGATAATTCAGTATATTTTATAAATAGCATTTCCCTGAGATCATGACCTGAGCCAAAATCAAAAGTCTGACATTTAACCAACTGAGCCACCCTGGTGCCCCAGTTTTTTGTATATTTATAAACATTTTCTAAATACCACTGTCATTTTATGCAATGCCTGTATTCTTTTAGGAGCTATTTATTCCCTCAAATTTTTCTTACAATATCTACACAACTTCCAATGATTAAGCTGTAGTTGTGTATATTTAAGATATATTTAAGATCACAAAATTAATTTTGGGTTCTTTTATGCCTCTATGTATAACATGAATGCTTAATTAAAACAGCTTTAATTATGACATACTTGTTTTGAGGAGATATAAAAAGACATTTTCTTTGTGACTTATACTCATTTTCCCTTATTTATCTTCTCATTGCTCAAAGATTACATTATAAAACTCTTACATTAGCCTACAGTTGGGCAAAAGCATCTAACACAAAGCCTGTTTTATAATAACATCTTGATATCCCAAGTAATTTATTGAAGACTCTACTGAAAGTGAACAACAGAATGCTTGTCCTAGTACAGGATGGTTGTAAGAGCATTGATTGTTTACTCTCATGGCTACAGGATGACTAGGAGCTCTGGCTCTCTGTCTCTGCCCAGCATCAGGAGAGAGGATGGTATTGTATATCGCTACTCCAGGAAAAGATAAAAATTTGAAATTTGAAATATGGTTTCTCCTGAATACCTATCATTTTGCACCATTATAAAGTAAAAAACTATAAGTTGAAATCATAAATCACGGACTATTTGTATAATATTGAACAAAGCTTAATTAATGCAGAATTTAGGTAGGTGTTGAATACTTTGTAAAATTGACTTTTTAGTCACCTCATTCACTGGATCCTGGATCCCATCTACTCTTGAGCACACAAACCAACAATGATCCCCTTTTGTCACTAATCTTGTAATTTCCCCTCTTTACTGAGTTATTGGCATACAAATGGGCTATATTAACTAAAGCAAATTGAAAACAAGGTCTCCTGTTATCTCTAGATCCCCTTTCAGACAATTCACTGTTTTTCTCCTTACTGTTAGAGCAAAACGGTTCCCTCATCCTTTCATTGAACTTTAAGCATTATCTTATTGTGGATATATCCTTAGACTTTTTTCTTTGTCTATGTTGTGAGTGAACAGTCTCCTGGCATTAAATACCATAAATACCTACAACTGTCAAAGTTCCAATTTCAAACACTAATGCTCACACCACTTCTGAATTTTGGACTTATACATCCAATCTCTTACTTGGCATCTTCTCTTGGATAAATAATAAGAATCTTTGATTTAATAGGCTTCTAAATAAACAAACTTCTCATCTGCTCCTACCCTAAAATATGTTTTAAACACCTTCTCTTCTCACATTCTTCCCTTTTATAAGAAATTGCAATTGTATTCTATAAGAAAAGATAATTACTGGCTGATCTCCCTCATAAACATAACCTGAAACAGTTAATAAATTAAGCATTATGCAGGAAGGAAGATACCCTACATAACCAAATGATGTTTATGCTAAGGAAGCATATTTGTTTTAGCATTTTATAATCATAAAATATAATTCACACATTAAGAGATTGAAACAGGAAAAAATGTGATCTTATCAATATAATAAGTATTTGAAAAGCGCAATGCTCATTTAGAAGAGAATGGAACTTAATTACTTAAGAGTTTCTGCCAATCTCTACAGAATTGTGAAATATTGAAATTGGAAACAAGAAAGGTCACTACCACCATTTCCATTCATCATTGTACTACAGGATCTAGCTCACAAAATTAGTCCAGAATAAGAAATAAAATGATTAATGACTAGAAAGAAAGAAAGAAAAATCATTATTTTCAGTTGAAATGATTTTGTATACAGAAAATATAAAGGAACCTACAGGAAAGTTATTACAATAAGTACATTTAGTAAGTTTATGGATACATGTACAATATAGAAAATTATATTTTAGCATCACACAGCTAGAAAGTATCTTAAAAGTACAATGTCAAGTATGATAGCATAAAAAGTACCCATTATATGTGAGTAAATATTTTAAAAGATGTGCAGGAATCTAACAAAGAATGTAAAAAGAAACTATATCTCCATAAGTTAGGACTTATTTATAAAGTCTTCTTAATGAGCACATTGTCATACTGCCAGAAAGACAAAAATATAAAAGCATGAAAGCATGTAAGAGCTAAAACTACAAGACTTAGAAGAAAGAGCATCTCCTAGTAAACCTGGCTAGGAAAAAGCTTTTATATGTCATACCAAAAGCACATGCAACCAAAGACAAAATATTTTTTAAGTCATTTTTTTAAAGATTTTATTTATTTATTTGACAGACAGAGATCACAAGTAGGCAGAGAGGCAGGCAGAGAGAGAGAGGGGAGGAAGCAGGCTCCCCGCTGAGCAGAAAGCCTGATGCGGGACCGGATCCCAGGACCCTGAGATCATGACCTGAGCCAAAGGCAGAGACTTAACACACTGAGCCACCCAGGGGCCCTTATATTGTTTATCTTTAAAAGCTTTTTTCCTCAAATGACACCATCAGTCAGACCCGTCCATTGAGGACAGAAAGGGAGACTGATCACCTCCCATTAGTCAAGGATACCCAGAGAAGGGGGTGTCCAACCTGATTGAATATGAAGAGTGCCTGACTGCGTGAATCCATCTGTATGGCTCCACTGCTTCAGCTATGGAGTGAGCTGCACCCTGAGTCTTGTGGAGCGTCATATGGCATAATGGTCATCTTCTCCATGGAGTAGCCTGGTCCGGGGCTTATTCGGATAGACCTTAGCTAAGATACTCCTAAGTTCCCGCGAGGGACACGAGCAGGACAGCACCCAAAAGAATCCCCTCCCTTTGTCTGCAACATCATTCACGATGGGAGGGAAAGCCAGTAAACCCACTGCCTTAGACTGCATGCTTAAAAACTTTAAAAAGGGCTTCAGCGGTGACTACAGGGTTCATATGACCCCGGGAAAACTCAGGACCCTCTGCGACCTAGAATGGCCTAGTTTTGATGTTGGATGGCCCTCAGAAGGAACCTTAGATTTGCCCACCGTCAGACATGTTTATCGCGTGGTCACGGGAAACCCAGGACACCCAGATCAGTTTCCATGTATTGACTCCTAATTAGAAAGAGCCAGAACCCTTCCCCCATGGGTACAGTTCTGTGTTTATAGTAAGGGACAGTGTAGGATCCTCATCACTCAACCAACCAGAAATACTCAGACTAAAGCCATACATCAGGGGACTGAGAGGAAGAGCTCCCACCACCGTATGTTCCTTTGGCCCCCTGACTGCTTCTGAAGTGGGATCTATCACCCTGCCACCTTCAGTCTCTCTGCTGCCTCTGGCTCCACCCCTGCCTCCCCCCCCCCCACCCCGTTCCAGCGCCAACTGCAGCTTCTCCGACACCTGATTCCGCCGACAGCCGCAGTCTCCCTGCCGCTTCCGGTTCCCCAACCGTCAATGGTTTCACTACCAGCCTCTGCACCACCACCAACTACTCATGATGGGGACTCCTTCCCAGAACCTGAACCCCGAAACACCACATGCCGTCTCTGGACATGGGAGATCCCATCTTACCAAATGCCCCTCCATGGGACTCGAGGTCCTGATACGATTGGTGTGGATGACACCCCCCAACCAGGTCAGCCCATCATCTCTTACCAGCCTTTCACCACTACCGACCTCCTAAACTGGAAACATCATACTCCCACTTATTCAGAGAAACCATAGGCAATGACTGACCTCATGGAATCCATCTTCCAAACCCACTGACCAACGTGGGAAGATTGTCAACAGCTCTTTTGCACCCTGTTCAACACCAAGGAGAGAAGAATCCTTCAGGAGACGTGTAAGTGGGTCAAGGAGGTGGCTCCAGCAGGCGTTGTGAATACCGAGGCCGAGGAGTCTGTACCAGATAATCAGCCCGACTGGGACTTCAACACAGAAGAAGGCCATAATGCTATCAAGCATTATCAGGAAGCCATCCTGTGAGGTCTCCGACAAGGTGCCAAGAAACCTGCCGACATGTCAAAGACAGCTGATGTGACTCAGGACGGGGAAGAAACTCTTGGTAATTACTAAGAGCAGCTTTGTGAGGCTTTCTGCATGTATACTTCATTTGATCCAGAAGCACCCGAGAACTAATGGGTGGTAAATGCAGCCTTCATGGCACAGTCAGCTCCTGATATGCATCGCAAGCTCCAAAAACTTGAGGGTTTTTGCCAGGATGAACATCACCCAGCTACTAAGAATAGCCAATAAGGTCTATCAAAACCAAGAGACTGTAGCAAAACACAAGGCTGAAAAAGCAGATGAAACAAAAAGTCACCCTGCTGGCCGCAGCCCTTCAACAAAACTCTCAATTACAAGGACTGGCAGAACAGTTAAGAGAACAGCCTCAACAATGCAGAACCCTCAAAAAGGACCAACGAGCATACTGCAAGGAAATGGGGCACTGGAAGAATGAATGTCCAAATTGAAGGCCAAAACCGTTCAAATCCTCCACCCCACCTGAAACCCAGGAAGACCGGGATCCAGACTGTATCAGACTAGCCAACATAGTCTTGGAGTGATGGGGACTGGGCTCATTAATGTTAGGCCCCTGGGAGCTCATGTTTAATGTAAATGTGGGGGGCCAGAAGATCACTTTCATAGTGGACACCGGGGCAGAACACTCGGTAGTAACTACACCAGTGACACCCCTTACAGGATGAACCGTAACCATCATGGGTGCCACAGGGGATCAAGCCACAAGCCAACCCTTTTGCCAATCCTGAACTTGTAAGCTAGGTGGACACACTGTGTCCCATGAATTTCTATATGTTCCAGACTGCCCACTCCCTTTACTGGGAAGAGATTTGCTTTCAAAATTAGGAGAACAAATCTCTTTCAAATCTTCTGGACAGGCCACCATGAGTCTAAACCCTGCCAGACCTCAACTCATCTTGTCCCTCAATACACCCCAGGATGAAGAATGGAGACTGTTTGAACAAGAACACCCTGAGACAAACCCCGAGGGCTACCGGACTGCAGTCCCCGATGTATGGGTGGAAGATAACCCTCCTGGACTTGCCATCTGGCGAGCTCCAGTCATTATAGAACTAAAGGCTGGAACACAGCTGCAATGGCAAAGGCAGTATCTGATCTCATGGAAGGCCCAAATAGGCGTACAGGCCCACTCAGAGGGACTAAAAGAAACAGGCATTCTCGTCAAATGCCAATCTCCCTGGAACACTCCACTGCTCCCAGTCAAAAAGCCTGATGGTGACTACCAAACCATCCAGGATTTGTGTCAGACTCTACACCCAGTGGTGCCAAACCCCTATACCCTCTTAAGCCAGATCCCACTGGACGCTGCCTGGTTTACCTGCCTCAATATAAAGGATACCTTTTTCTGTATTCACCCAGCCCCCATAAGTCAACCTCTCTTTGCCTTTGAATGGACTGATATCAGCTCAGGACGCCAGATGCAACTCACCTGGACCAGACTTCTGTAGGGGTTTAAAAACTCACTAACAATATTTAGTGAAGCCCTGTCCTCTGACTTGGCTGACTTCCCTAGGGAATGAACTGGTTGCATGGCACTCTAGTATGTTGATGACCTTCTTGTTGCCAGCCCAACTAAGGAAACCTGCCACCAAGCAACACTCAACTTCCTACATCACTTATCAAAAAGAGGATATTGAGCATCCTGGAAAAAGGCTCAATTATGTAGACAAGAGGTCAAATACTTAGGATTCATGATAACTCAAGGAAGATGGACCCTTAGCACTGAACAAAAGGCCGTGATAACTAACCTCCCATGGCCTACCACCAAATGAGCTTTGTGTGAGTTCCTGGGGGCTGCAGGATTCTGTAGAAACCAGGGTTCTCAGTGGTAGCCAGGCCCCTGTATGATTCACTAACGGGACTGGATAATCAGCCTCTTCAATGAGAAGACAGAAAAGAGAAGGCTTTCAAGGAACTCAAGGACTTACTTGGAATGGCCCCAGCCCTAGACCTACCCAATACCAGGAAACCCTCTGCCTGTATTTTCATGAAATAAACAAAATTGCCTTAGGACTTCTAACCCAACCAATAGGCCCTTGGGAGAAGCCCATTGCACATCTGACCCTGTCTCCTCCGGATGGCCCCCTTGCAGATGGGCCTTGGCAGCTGCCACACTTCTCACTCTAGTATAGAGCTGACAAGCTCACTCTAGGATAACAGCTCACAGTAAAAGTTCCCCACTCAGTGATCACTCTTCTGAACAGTCAGGGTTAGAAATGGATATCAAATGCCAGGCTTATTCAATATCAAGGGCTACTTCTAGAAAATCCTCACATAAACCTACAGACTGTGCAGGCCCTCAACCCAGCCATATACTTCCCAATGGTGGAAGGGGAACCAGAACATAACTGTTTGGAAGTCATAACTGAAGTCTACACTACCCGGCCGGACCTCCAGGACTCCTCTCTGATGAATGCTGACCTTACGTTATACACTGATGGTAGCAGCTTCCTAAGCAATGGCCCAAGAAAAGCGGGTTATGTTGTTACCATGGCTACAGAAGTCCTAGAAGCTAAAGCACTCCCTCCAGGATGGTCAGTTCAGAGAGCTGAACTCTGGGCCCTCATCTGGGCGCTCTTACTGTCTAAGGACAAAAAGGTCAACATATATCCTGACTCAAGATATGCCTTCACTACTCTACGTATACATGGGGCAATCTACAAAGAAAGAGGACTCCTCACATCCGATGGAAAAACTATCAAGAACAAAAATGAAATCCTCCAGTTGTTAGAAGCAGTATGGGTGCCCCAGAGCTTAGCCATCATCCACTGTCGGGGACACCAAAAAGGAGATGCTGAGCCAGCTTTAGGGAACTGCTTAGTTGACCAGGTAGCCAGGGAAGCTGTCCAAGATGGGCAACCTGCCATGATAGCATCCATTACCCCCTCCTTACGAAATCCCACTTAAACAGCAGCTGAAAATGACTGGGCCAAAACCGAGGGAGCCATTCACCACCCCCAAGGGTGGTGGATCCTCCCGGATGGGCACTTACCCATTCCAGCAAACCTCGCTCCTTATGCTGTCACTGAACAAAATTCAGCTTCACACTTGGGAAAAACAGGGCTTGGAAAACTGCTAGCAAAACATTTCTACATCATCAGACTCGCAACCTTATGCAAGTCGGTCACAGATCAGTGCGCCCCTTGTGCTAGGCACAGTCCAAAAACCGGACCTTCCCGGCCCCTGGAGTACGGTGCACAGGGACAGCTCCCTTCAAAGACCTGGAAGGAAGTGGACTTCACAGAGATGACTCCTTACCAAGGTATAAAATATCTGCTAGTTCTGGTCTGTACCTTCTCAGGATGGGTAGAGTCATATCCAACCCAGACCAAGAAGGCCAAAGAAGTCACCAGAGTACTCCTCTGGGAGGTAGTGCCTCAGTACAGGATCCCGCTTACCATACATAGTGACAATAGCATGGATTTTATCTCTGAAGTTCTACAAGAGCTAACTTCAGCCCTCAACATATCCTGGAAACTCCACACAGCCTACCGGCCTCAGAGCTCAGGTAATGTAGAGCATATGAACCATACCCTCAAGGAAACCCTATCCAAATTACCTGCTGAGACCTCCTTAGGGTGGACAGATCTACCTCCCTTAGCAGTTCTCTGCTCCCACTTTACCCCTCAGAAAAATGGATTCTCCCCATTTGAAATACTCTATAGCAGGCCACCCCCACTTTTGTCTTCTTTTCTTAATGTCTTAGGAGACACACACCTCCAGGACCAACTGTTATCCCTAGGAAAAACCCTCACAGAATTACACATCCAATTATTAGAGAGGGGCCCTATATCCCTAGGAACCCCTATCCATTCCTTCCACCCTGGAGATGAGGTCTGGGTAAAAGATTGGAAACATGAACCCCTTTGCCCAACCTGGACTGGCCCACATACAGTAATTCTCATAACTCCCACTGCCCTCAAGGTTACCAACATCACCATGGATCCACCATTCATCAGTGAAAAGGCAAACCCGGACCAGGCTACCTGGATCCCACATCTATCACCATCAAACCTTCTGAAGATCACTCTAAAGAAGGGCCCCTAAACTTTAAAATACATCTTCTCCTTTCTCAACCCAGCTGGAGCCTCATGTTATGGCTACTAAGTTTCCTCTGCCTCTTCCCACCGGGGACCCCTGGTAACTCAACAACATATGACTGGAAATTAACCCAGACTTAGGAAGACCAGACAAAGTCCTTCATAACCAGACCACTGGCAAGTGTCCCACCTTCCAGATATCCCTATGTCAACTCCTGGCTCCATACAAGGAGCAAGTGCTTGAAGGGAGGCTAGATAAAGAACAGGGACACCAGATATAACTGCCCAGACCAGGGGTTAGAGGAATTCAGGGAAAATGTTTGTGACTGATGGGGTTGTGAGACCATAGCCCCATGGGTGACATTAGGCAACCTTCAGCTCTCCCTGGTTTACATGTCCCAGGCCAACCAAACACTCACAATTACCCCACAGAACTGTGGAGGCTCCTACTGGGACCAGCCGCAATGCTGGGGACTGCGTTGGTATGTTTCTGAAAGGGACCCTGGAATGACATTCACTCTCTGCCGGGACAGACCCCCTCCATGGTCCAGGTTCTCTTCTATAAACCCCACTCTCCCAGGGCCAACCATTCAAAACTATACTCGTCAGCTCTTAAACACCTCCTACCACTTGTGGCCCAACTCAACCCATTCCCCTACTGGTTCTGCCTGCTGGGTCTGTCTCCCCTTGGCTCGATAGGCTTTTTTCAGTATCCCTGTCCCTCCTAACTGGCCGTTGCCCAATAATACAAGCTCTATGAGTTTTGGCCCCGTACAAAACTCAGTCCTGCCACTTCCAGCTAACAATCTAACCTGCTTTCTCCCCCTCGGCTGCACCAAGGCCCCAGACCCAGGCTGCCAGAACTTCACAGCTCCTCTACCTTACTGCACCCCCCACGCTCACCCTCACCCTGGCCCCGGCATCTTCCCTTCCTGCAAAAATAACCTTCTCTTTAGGTGCCGCAATGAAAGTAATGCCCCTTCTGTTTGCATACTTCTGTTTTTGTCCCCCTCTGTCTCAATATATTCAGACTTCCAGTTCCAGTCCCGGGTCTCTCTTCACCACCGAAGTTCACAGGCAGTAGTCTTACTGTTCCTTCTGGGGGCCGAAGTCTTTGCCAGCATAGCTACTGGTGCATCAGGCATTGGGACTTCCCTTAACTTTTAATTCAAGCTTTCACAGGAACTCAACGATGACATGGAACGCATCGCAGAGACACAACTCTCCAGTCTGGCGGCAATAGCCCTCCAGAATCGGCGAGCACTAGATCTCCTCACTGCTGAAAAGGGAGGAATCTGTCTCTTCCTACAGGAAGAATGCTGCTGCTATATCAACCAGTCCAGGATTGTCAATTCCGACGTTCTCGAGCTCCAGGAACGCATCCAGCATCATCGAGAAGAACTCACATCTTGGGGTTTCAACCCACAATCATGAACATCTTGGCTATTACACTTAGCAGGCCCTTTATTGTCCCTACTCCTCCTAGTTACCCTCGTTCCTTGCCTCCTCAACAGCCTCATGCATTTCATCAGAAATACTGTCTCTCAACACATGACAGCCCATATCCTTGCCCTCCGAGGATACAGTCCCTTAAGTCTAGATAACGATGATCCCTAGGGTACTCCTGCCAATCATCAAGAGGGGGGACATGAGGCAGATAGAGACCCCCAGGCCCTAGCCCCTTCCTGTCCACTGCTCTCCATTAGGTGGAAGAAAAGACCAAATGGCCATCCTGTTTGGTTAAGATAAGAAAACAAGTCATTGCTCCTGCTGAGACAGAAGAAAAGACCAAATGACCATTCTGTTTGATTAAGAAAAGAAAAAAAAAAAAGTCCCCTGGGATGATTTAGCGCTCTTCTGATTATACTTCCACATGAAGGGGGCCAATTGGCCCTGAGAGACAGCGAAAACACCCCGTTACCATCCCCCATCACCCATAACCATAAAAACTCACCCCTGACCCTGTCAGGTGCTCAGCCTTTGGGAAAGGATCCCGCTAAGCCCGCCAGTGATAATAAAGCTAAGTGCTCCCTGATTTCCATGTCTCGCTTGAGTTTCCTCGGGTTGCTTCAGATTTTCCGCAACACCTAAACTTAAAAAAAAATATCTATCTTGCTCACACATCTCTTGTCTGGCTTGTGTTTGGGTGACAAAGTTAGGGTAGGTGCTGTTTCAAGTCTGTTTCTTATGATTCTTCTTCTTAAACAAGTGGCCTACCCAGATCCTTTATTGTCATGCCAAGAGCAGCTCAAAAGAGAAAGTTCACCAAACAAATATGCACGTGTCTTAATATCTCCGTGGATAAAGCAAGTTACACGAGTGGGCTCAAATCGAGAGGTGAGAAGTCAATCCAGTTTCTAGTGGAAGGAACACAGATCACATCACATGGTATGAGACATGGAAACAAAAAGAAGTAAATTAGGACAATACTACCAACACCAACCACTTCAATCTCTCTCTCTCTCTCTCTCTCACACACACACACACAATTGGCTGTTTAAAAAAGTAAAGTAAATAACAAGCACCAAATAAATAAATAATAATGTTTAAATGATTGAAAGAGAGTTTGGGCTTTTAAAAACGTAGCCTCATATATTCTTTAGTATTGGTGATAAATGCAGTACTTTACACAACTATCAGCAGATTCCCCCCAAAACGACTTTCAGTTGCCATGTGTAACAAGCCCTCTGGACTATTTTCATTAAATGTACCAATTAATTATTTGTTTATTGTCAGAAAGACAAATTTATCTCCACTTCCTTTTTTTGAAAGGCTATGAGAATTGCTAATCTCCGCTTTCGATTTTCTTTTTCAATCGCAAAATATGTCTTCATTACTACTGTTCCAAAGATTTCGTATTAATAAATAATATTTAGCAAAAAAGTCTAAAAACTGTTAATGATTTAATCATTAGACATGTATAAATGTATATTTATAAATTAGTACCTAGCAAACTTTTAAGATCCTTCTAACATTAACATATAATTTTAATTACTTTTATTTACCTAGTACTTAAATAATCATTTGAAATACTACATTTATGTTTACAGCAAATTTCACTAAGTATCAGCTTGTTTATATTTAACATCCATTGAACCTGGTGGTTTGTTATAACTAGTTGTATAAAAAACATTATTATGTGCAAGGTATAAGTCTATGAACTGTGTTTCCAATACCTTAACAACCCCCACTTGTGCAGTTTGCTTTATTATCACAAGTAAAACCATATTTTATTATAAGCTAAGATTGAAGTAAGGAACTATTTGGCATTCTAGCCAAAATCACTGTCACAGAAATATCTTTCTCTTATGCCATTTCCCTTTGCTGTCAGAAAAGGTTCTTGTTATTGGAATATGATATTTAAATGCCGCCTGTAAGGGAAAATTATAGTGACACCACATGACCTGTTAAGTGTTATGTTCTGTGACCCTCTGGTCATTTTGATGGCTCTTGGTTTGCAAAGGCTCTTATTTATTGGGAGCAGTTAAAAAAAAAAGCCTCCAGACAAAATGACATATATATGTAACATGAGGTAGAAAAGAATGCCCATGAGTTTCACAGGTGATTCATTGAACCTAATACTGTTGCATAAATACAGAATCTCTCTCTCTCTCTCACACACACACACACCCCAATTATATGTACTATATTAAGCTCTCTATTTTTGTATGTATATATCAAAATTAATATAACACAGGACTATCTACATTGGTAAAGTCATCACATGCCATGGGAAAATTTTAACACAAATAGAGATATTTTTGATGTAAAAGTCTGATTTGTTTTATATGCATTTGTAATATACATCATTTAAATGTATCCATATTATGAAATGTACACATTTTATAAGTGCAAAGTCACATCATCTTGAATACGTGAGAGCTGTCATATTCTCTTTGGTCCTATTAAAAAGTCTAGCCGCTGCCATTCCAAACCAAATATGATTTTGTTGATCTTTGAAAATCTGTCCCTAAATGCTCAAATTCTAGGCCCCAATTCATCTAATTTAGGCGAATCTCTTCTTTGTATAATCCTAGTAATTTGTTCATTTCTGTGTTTGAATCTTTTAAATTATATTGTTTTATCTTAGAGGGCATGGATGTCAGCTTATATATTCATATACTTCCAGTACTTAGCAAAGTGCCTTATAGAAAATGCTAGTGGCTTACTAGTTTGATCAATTTGAATTATCTGCACACTTTTGAAATAAGGATAATGGCTTAGAATATCATCTTTTTTGGGGGGGGATATTACACTGATACAGGATAGAAATGTGAACCTTGCAGAAACATGGAACAGCACCAGACCCCATAGACTCCTTGACAAAGAAGTCTACATATCCTTTTTTTTTAGCACATGAAGTGTAAGTCTTCAGATTGGTATAGTGTCTATATAAGAATTTCTGTTGAAGACTATATACTCGATCTTTTCTGTGGGTACACGGAGTTCATGTTCCTGATTATTTGTCTTGTCAAGTGGACTGTAAATCCTAATGAAATTCTCAATAGAAAGAGTCTAGAATCTTCTTTTCTTTAGCAGATGAGGCTTCTGTTACCCACAGTGATCCCCGAAGTCCATGTAATGGGTGACACCATCAAAAAGAGGGATTCTTCATTGGGAATGAACAAGGAAAACAGTAATGGGTTCTAGTTAATCAGACAGCAACCAGATAAATTCTAGCCCCAACTCCCAGTGACAGCTTATCCTGCTGGTAGATGAGCTGCTACCCAAGAGGAGTGACAAACCTGGTGACTAAAAGACAGTTATAATTTCACACTAAGCTTCCTGTACACATACAAGTCAACCAATATAAAAAAAAATCACTTGAGGAAAATATAGAGGAAGTTATGAATATTACCTTAATGATGACAAATTTTACTTGTGTGAAAACAAAAAAATATTTTGTTTGAACGTCATCAACTACCTTTTTCTTTAAACAGTATGTACTGCCTTTTGTATGATACTAAAGCAATATTTAATAGTATTAATTCTTCTCATCAACTGAGGATCTACAGTGTGCTATCTATATCTAAATCATGTTAATATGGTACTGAATTAATACTCTTTCCAGGACTCATCAATATCCCCATTTTACAAATGAGTAGAGTGTTCTCAAAAATGTATAGCAATTGACTAAGGACACAAATCAAGTGATAGAGCTAATGTTTGTTAGCAGAGCTGTCAGAATCGAAGTCCATGTACTTTCACTGATTAAGCTATAGTGCTTTTAGAGTGATACTTCAGTAAAAGATCAGATCTTCACTAGTATATACATGGTTATATCACACATACACACACACACACTCACACACACACACACATATACTTAGGATAGTAGAAAGTTATCCTCTATTGCAACACAAAAATCTTTTTTTCATTTTTACCCAAAATAATCTTCTGTTTCACTGTTGATCTTCACCATTGTTTATATAACTTTATAAAAATATGGGTTAAGACACATTGCGCACAGAAGTAAAGTACATAGTCCCCTCTGCAATTTGTAAACAGACAGCAGTTACACAGATCTCGTAATGAAATGGGAAAGAAAAGAATGCTATCCCTGACTTTCGACCTACCATTAATCACGGATTCATTTAAGACTTTTAAAAAACTTCCTTAAGTATGTTTATGAAAATAGGGGAAAGATATATTTAAATTTAAACTGTTCTGAAACATGAGTTTTTATGATCCTCAAACTCAAAAGTTGCTTCCTTGTTTGTCTCATGGAAGGAGAAAACTCAAGACAAAGAGACACAGGTTTGAACTAATGTCATTTGAAGTTTATAGGCATCGCATTTTAAAAGACATCTGGGCTAAATATCACATTTCATTATTAAACAATAAAGTTTCCATTAAGGTTCTGTTAAAGATAACCATTCTTTATGAACCTGTCGTAATCTCACTTATTCTAAAAGGACCACCCTTGTCTTGTTAATCTTCATTAATTGCTCACTGAGGATGGCTCTTTCGAAGAAGCTCTTTTATCTTTGTTGAAGTATGTCCTCTTTTATACTTTCCTTCTTCTGATTTACCAGTTACAGCTACTATTCATTCTAATCCTGATCAAGGCTGACAGGGGATCTCATTGTGCTAATATGCATTAAGGTGACAATAAACAACAAATGAATGCAGAAGCTTGTTTGTTTTGAAAACAAATCTTCATTTAAGAAAGTTTTAAGAAGAATGGAGAACTTAGGTTGAGAATGTTCTGTTTAGAGACTTGTGTCAGAAGTGACAGATTCTCTGGGACTTCCCGAGGGTTGGGCTTGTGATGTTGGATATCTTTTCATGTGCCTACTGGCCATTTAGATGTTTTCTTTAGAAAAATATCTATTCAGACCCTCTGCCCATGTTTTAACTGAGGGTTTTTTGTTGTTGTTGCTGTTTGGTGTTCTTGAATAGTGTGAATTCTTTACATATTTGGATAGTAACTCCTTATCAATATATGATTTGCAAATCTCATCTTCCATTCAGTATGTTGTCTTTTCACTTTGATGATGCTTTTCTTTGCAGTAGAAAAGCCTTTTAGTTTTTTTTAATTAAATTAAATTAAATTTAATTTAATTTTTTTT